>JAVFBY010288423.1:0-10347 GCA_034781015.1 Tonicella lineata
GGTGCTAGTATCTGCACTGAAACGTTGCTCCATAATAAAGATAGAAGTTGAAATCCATAGAACTGTGTTATGTTATTTAAAAAGCAATTCGTCTTTTCTATACTTAAACTTATATTCAGGGCGTCATTATGACGTCATAAACGTAGCGATATAATTTTTTTCCACTAACTTGTTAGATCTTCAGCAATACACGATGTATGTAAAGTATAGATTTCAAAAGTTCAACGGTATACCAAAAGAAGATTTTTATGGAAAACAACAACATCTAAGAAGGCAGCCAAATTATGTAGCTAGTTCAAATTATATATTTAAATCTTAGAAGGTCATATATTTGGCATTATAAGTTCAAATGTTTCACTCTCTAGCTCTAACGGTTTGGCCTGTAACATTAAAAGGTATTTTAACATTAACTCATCTTAAAAGCGTCATTGTTACGTCACCAGGATAGCAATTTCTTATTTTTTTCAAACTAGTTAGACCCTTCCCAATAGAATATGTGTGTGGAATTTCAGCTCTGAGCCGAACGCGGTTTAGAACAAGAAAACTTTTGAAAATGAGGATATAAAAACTTCAAAATCGAAGTGGCGTTCCAATTATTGGATCAAATAAAAAATTTAAAAATCTGTTTTTGAATAATATTATAGGCATTCCGTGGTCAAATTTTCAAGTTTCTATCTCTAGGGGTTTGGGTTGTAGAGCCGTCACAAAAATATGTTGGGCGACCACTGAAAACGGAGAAGAAACAGAACGATAACAATAGAGGTACAGTTTTAAAAAAACTGCACCCCTGAATATAACGAATGCAAAAGGCGTGAAGCGTTAAAACGCTGCAACCCTTAAAATTGGTTCCAGTTGCATAGTTTCTCTTTGCTAAAGCTTGGAAATCTATTAGTTTAAGGATTCCGATAGACTATCCGTGTTTAATCGCTGAAAACTTGCAAAAAGATCGAAAACCGTCGACATCCTAATAATAGTTGCAAAAATGCAGTGTGTTTCGCTCTGTATTTTGTTGCCGTGACTTGCTTATTACTTATATTTAGCTTTATGATATAGAAATAAATCGATTGGCTCCAACCGAAGTTAGAATAGCCTCTTTTGTTGTACATTGACCAAGCTTGGCGAGAAACAATATGCTATATTGTTCGGCTGCAGTCAACGACGGAGAACGGTCAGCGGTTTAAGAATATCCCCGCCTGACGTGATGCTTTTCCGGCCCTCGAGTTATTTAACAGCCTTTACATCGCCAGCAAAAGCAATGCTACAGAAATTATATAAGACTTAATATTCGTTTTGATCATATCACTTCAATATTTGATCAATGACTTAAAGCATTATAAACTTAGAAAAAATTTCAACCCAATTAAGACAGGACTATTAATTTACACCCAAAAATAATCTTTAATGATATATTTATACTATTATTAGTTTACTTCCTAATGATATAAACATGTGAGCAAGGCGAAAGCACTAATTCAATACATGTTTTAAGGTTATTGTTCCAAGCACAAATTTTGAGTTTTTAAATCAAATGGCGGTAGCTTCCTGATGCCCTGGTGTTCAGAGAGCTAAAGGCATCCGGAAGCTGGTTCGTTGAGTCCTGTCATTGTCATGTATTATTGGCACACTGTCATATAGGTAAAATAGCCCCTGAGCACGGTGTGAAACAGCAAACAATCAAGCAATCAATTTAGACATATGCCTCCCCATACTGAACAAAAGTTGTCAAGGTCAAAATTTCTACGTCTGGAACATTTGTAGCACGAAAAATGTAAGCGATATAGGAAAACGATTGGCATTCTGCAGAAAGTGCACAAGGAGAACTTCTTGAAAAATCAAATGTTAAGTGTCTAACCTATAAAGTTTTCCCGCGGCCGCCTAATATAAGTTTCGTGTAAAAATTAGTTTTTGACGATATTTCAGAACTACTTTCGGTATGAAACAAATAACAAGGGTTCAAACTCCTTGCCTTGAAATACACTTAGAACCATCAAGGAAAATATAAATTACAAGAAGAAGGTGATTGAAAATCTAAAAATAAACGATACCAAAGCGAGTTAACATACATGTACATGTACTTATAGCCTATATAACAAACCCTTGGACTTGACCTAGGGGTCAACACAAAGGGGAATCCCCGTTATAAACGATAAGCTATACAGTAGGCCTAGTATCTATATACGTTTTCGTTTTCAGGCTTTCCTGTCATTTTTTTTCTGCTATAACCTCAAATATCTCATCGAATAAGATGTACTGAAAATCGGAGCAATACTGTATAGTTGTTTTTATCTGTCTAAAGTGCATGGTTAAAAAGTTATGAGCATTTGGAAGTTTAACTGAAGTCTCCATTAAGTTAACATTACGTTAAATTACTGAAGAGTAGCTTAACCCGTGAATTTACATCTCTCCAAAAAAGACAAAACGACTGATCCTAGCAAAAAAACTTTCCAGCTTTTTTAAAGAATAGATCTCTCTTGTTATAACGGTGTTACTTTCATCATTCTAACATTTATAGAATTGAAGTGACATCGCCTAGAACATTGGGATTGTTTTCCTGGGATTTATCGGTTTTCCGGTTGAACTGTTTTTCTGAAAAGTGAGCTATAGATACAACTTTAATTTTATCGGTTTTAAAGAAAATAATTGGATGTCCGTTGTTTTTCAGCTATTTAAAAAGCAATAAGTCTTTTCTATCCTTTAACCTATAGTCAGGGCGTCATTATGACGTCATAAAAGTAGCGATATAATTTTTTTTCTCAAACTTGTTAGATATGCAGCAGTACACTATGGATGTACAGTATGGATTTCAAAAGTTCAACAGTATACCAAAAGAATGGTTTTAAAGCTTTTTATGGAAAACAACAACATTCAAGATGGCATCCAAATTATGTAACCAGTTCAAATTATTTTTAAAAATCTTATAAGGTCATATTTTTGGTATTATAATTGCAAATGTTTGACTCTCTAGCTCTAATGGTTTGGCCTGTAACGCTGAAAGGCGTTTTAACATTAGCTCATCTTTAAGGCGTCATTTTAATGTCACCAGAATAGCAAGTTTCTATCTGTAGCGGTTTGGGCTGTAGAGCCGTCTCAAAAATATGTTGGGAGAAATCTGAAAAAGAAGAAGCAACAGAACGATTACAATAGAGGTACAGTTTTAAAAAACGGCACTCCTAATAATAGAGAAGAAATAGAACGATTACAATATTTGTTCAGTTTTAAAAAAAAAACGAACCCTTAATAATAGAGAAGAAACAGAACGATTACAATAGGTGTTCAGTTTTAAACAAAAATGAACCACTTATAATAGAGAAGAAACAGAACGATTACAATAGGTGTTTAGTTTTTGAAAAAAAACGTACCCTAATAATAATCATACCGATTGCAATATGTTTCCAAGTTAAAAAAATCATTTAAGTGATAAATTGTGTGCTTACTTTTGTATAGCTATCATCTCGTTTAGCGGTTAGTGGGGCTTTAAGCGATTGGATCGCTTGCTTGATTTCAAAAGCAAATTCAAAATTTATCGATGTTTCTTTTTTTTTAATTTCAGCCAATGTACAGCTGTCTAGACTTTTTGTTCCAAATCTTATTAAGACAAAATTGAAAAAATCAAACGAAAGGGCTTTACACTTTGTTCTCTCGTATGAAAGTAGCAACAATTGAAACAAATCTCTAACTCAGACACAATAATTATCACATTATACCCGCGAACGATGTGGGCAATCGAATTGTTTACATTTTAAAATACGTCCATCCTTCTTATTTGTGGGATATTATCTAAATTAAAACTAGCCTATAGCATGAGAGGCATGAACATTATACTGTGGCGTTATACCTCAGAAGTTAGGCCAAATATCGACTAAAACGAATTAAATCCAGGTTTTCTATATTTTTCTAGTATGGCCAAAACTATATCAGAAAATATCTTCCCCGTGAATGTGTGATGTACCGTATTAAAATAATAATCAAGTTTGCAAAATCTTTAATGAGACCCGCGCTACGATGTCCAATGTATGCGCGAACATTTATGAAGCCTGCCTTATACGGAGGCGGCTCCGAAACTCGGATAACTCCGTGTAGACATCAAAGAGACGAGTCAGATGACCGTGGGAAAATCCACCATATATGGAAGACCATAATGTCTGCTGTGACCTTATATGGAAAATTGTCTCTTCTTGGAGGGAATATTTACTACGAAGGCTTCCTCGAAAAGTCATTTGTGCATGTCGAAAAAACTCAAAATCAAAATACCGCATTTTTAAAACTTTTTTTTCACAAACAATGTGAATCAGCATTATGAGAAGAAAATTGTTGAATTTTCACGAAACTATTATAAAGCGTACACCAAAATTCTGAGGTATAACCTCTTTAACCAATCAATGTATGGTTGGCAGTTCAACCCATTTGATTAAATCATTGCCTGTATATAACCGGCTTGATCACAAAGAGTATCCATTTTATGAAGTGATATGCATCAAATTAAGGCAAATGATGCGATCGTCCCTTGGCGATTTACCGCTGAAAGAATGCACATGGCTTGCTCGACGATGTCGTACGACAACAGTATAATTAAATTTTTAAAAATCTTAACTATCGAATGTAATTGTGATTATATTGTCAAAAAATAATAAATATAGGGTCAATCTATACACATTTCCAAGAAAATGTTTTCCATAAAAGTGGTTTTCCGGCTTTAAAAATAGTGCAGGATGCCGAAAGCGTGACATGTCGCCTATTTGGGGGTTAGTTCAAAGAACATTCTTTTCGAAAATCAGCTGTTCCATCGGTCCACAATTAGTACAATTACTGCTTTCAATGAGGCACATTTTCTTGTTATATTCACCACAAAATAAGTGCGCTTTCCTTTGATCATTCCGACACATTTATCCGCAGTTGCTATATATAGTCATAGAAACTAACGTCATTCACTATCAACTGTTGAAGATGCTAGCTGATAGTGGAGGCATGCTGACTTGTTACGTCCATCGTGTAGATAATGTTGCCGGCGAGATCCACTCGTTTTCTAGGCGAAGATGGGAAACCTTTCTTTCGTATGGTGAACAGTGGCTGGAATTAGATGGAAGTCCACGGGTGTGTGCGGAAAGACACAGGGAATTGTTGTCTCGTCCACCCATTGACATCCCTCTTGATGCTGGCTACCACGACGCTTGTTATACCACGTTTACAAACAAAGAATATATTGAGCGTGGTCATAAAAGAAAAGAAAAGGGACAACTAAATATATTATCAAGTTGTAATGAAGATAAATTTGTTGCACCCTCACCAAAGAAACTTAGATCAGCACAACCAAGCAGCCATGGCCAGGGACGTTCTTCAACATCTTCTGTTTTACCAAACATATGTATCATTTGTAAAAAGAACGATAAAATGATAAGACGACACCCATTGGGCTTGCACGCCGTCGGTTAGGTGAAATACCCCTGTGCACGGCATCAGTAAATCGTTAATGGTTGGCTTCCTAATGCGCTGTTTGTTGGTATTTTTCTTCCCTTTCCTTGATGTTGTATGTAGGGGAGTTTCTTTCAACTATATTGGGCTGGCTCACCGTCATATAGGTAAAATACCCCTGAGCATTAACACCAAGCAATCAATTTATTGATCGTCAATCAAAATGTATTGGTTTATTTTTAAGTAATTATTTTATTATATCACATGGATATATGGTACAAATGTAGCAAACACCCAACAAGGCGATTTCACTTTATTAAAATAATTACTGTTTTATAACACGTCGAATAAAACTTTTTCACTGGTCATTTACACTTGCTGTTATGGCTGCTTGACTTCTCCTAATTAAAAGCTTAGCTGTAACAAAATTACATTTAAATACTTAGCTTATCCAAATAATACATAATGGTAGGCCTAGTGCTAATCTAGTCCACTTTAAATGCTAAAAAATAATTGCAATTCCAGAGAAGAAATCATTTAAAATCATCATAAAAATAACATGCATGATAAAACAAGAAAGTGATTATTTCAACATAAGCTGACACATAACATGTTAAAGAAAAGTATATGTTTAAATAGTTGCAATATCTATAAAAAAAAATTAAATGGGTGGAATCAAATGAAGTCATCTCAAAAAGACAGAGCAAATTCTGTTGTTTACAAACCTGGTGTCAAATATTTGAAATATTTCTTCCGCAGAATGCATGTCTTCTCAAAAGGAACTGGACTGAAAATGCCATGTTGCATTTGTATATTTCTTTCCCATAAAACATGCAAAACTCACTCAAAATTCAAACCTAGCCAGCAGGAAATTATTCAAATATACATGGTAATAATACATGCGACAGGGCATTTAAATATATATATGCTTGTTTCAATGTTCTGTAAACATCCTTGTCTATACAATGGACATAATTGGTCAGTATACCCCCACTATATTTAGTATCAGCGGTCTACTTTTACAGTTGATAGTAAATGACGTCAGTTTCTATTACCACATATAGCAACTGCGGAGAAATGTGTCGGAATGATCAAACGATATGCGATTCGTGCGTTTCCCTTGGTCAAAATTAAGAAAACACGCTATGATAAGTTCTTTGTATTGATCTCTTCTATCACTCTGTCAAGCTTCATGAAATTCCGTTCAGGGACTTCCGAAAAATAGCATTTCGAACGAAGTGTCCAAAAGAACAAGAAGAAGAAGAAGAACCGGAACTCTAGTGGGCTTTAGACCCCGTGTGGCGTTGATGCCCCGGTAAAAACCGGTCTAGAAATTTGCCACGGCAGTGATCTGACTGCAACTGTACCATATCACTCGCTGAGTTGGTGGCAAAGAGGTAGCCCGTGATAACTGTCGACGTGCGTTAGTAGAGTGGTTCCGCAACAGGCAGGATATGCTGGATGGATGGATACGTATTCGTAAGTGTAAGCGTATGTGACCGGTAAATTGTGCGTTCCGCTGTCCCGTGCTGGTTACTCACTAGATGTAGGCCTGCACGACTGGAATGAGTCTGAATACAGCGCTCGCTTCAGATCTGAATTCTAGCAATCATACTCCACTTTTCAAACAAGCATGCACGGAATTTTCCCCACAGATACATATAGATTATACACGATGACATCTCTGACGTGTGGGTGTATGATTTTGGCCTAAATTAGCCGAAATCGTATCTGTACTGGTACTTACGGTTATGGCAGCTCACATCCAGACAAACAGGATATCCACGAGTGTGCAGATTACGGATACGGCTACACATAAAGTGATGACGTAACCTGCTGCATGGGGATAACCGGCCCGTTGCGGAACCTCTCTAGTAACTACCAAACCATCTCTCTTTTTTCGGAGGTGTTCAAGTGACGTAACCGGATGAGTAAATCACTAAGTAACCCGGTTAGTAAGTGATTTACTCACCTGGTCGGTAAGCAACTAACCCACCTTGACTGGTATATATCAGCAGTAAGTTCCCTTTGTACTACACAGAGAAGATAGTGACAACTCCAGTCACCTATAGTAGATACAAAGTCTCGATTATATAGTAGTCACAAGGCTAGATGTCTTATAGGTGAGAGCTCTAAAGGTATCAACACGCCATTACACTGGAGGTTAATGCTGCATACACATACGAAATACTGACTTTTTGACAACATGGAAAATGTGGAATATTCGCGAAAACGAAAGCTAACTATAACTTTTTGCAAAGATGCATTATAAATGATTGTTTTATTTTTAAATAATAACTAAACAGACTTTCAAAAATGAGATAATGATATATAAATATATATATATATGTCAGGCTATGCATTTATCCTTTTACCACAGATCAGTTATTCTTTAAATAGATAGCAGGATCACATTATATATTCAGAGTCTTTCTTCAGAGATTGTACGTTACTATACAGTAAACGAAAACAAATATATATTCAGAGCCTGATAGATTAGAATTG
Source organism: Tonicella lineata (assembly GCA_034781015.1). Classification (NCBI taxonomy): domain Eukaryota; kingdom Metazoa; phylum Mollusca; class Polyplacophora; order Chitonida; family Mopaliidae; genus Tonicella; species Tonicella lineata. The sequence goes on from JAVFBY010288423.1 coordinate 7,915, forward strand.
CTTTCTGTCTAATTTGGTAAAAAAAATCAGATGCAACAAAGCAATCAATAAATGTTAATCTACTTTCTCTATTGCAAAACAAATAGCAGCAGCCCATTGTAGTAATTGTAATAGGCCTACTATGGCCTTCGTTCCAGACGACACCAATTTGCAACGGAAGAATGTTGACTTCTATAGTATACGCAATCCATTTGGCAACTATATGCATGGGTTACAAACATTCCATTTTGAAACAAAATGTACATGTAAATTGTAAAACTAGTGATTATCTTGTTATTCATTTCAGTTGTTTCGAACAAAAGAGCTATATGAGGCAAGATAGTTACCGACTTCGGCATTCAAGCGATATAAACCACTCTCGGTCGATCATTAGAATATCTCGGGCTTCGCCCTCGGTATTCTAATAAATGGCCTCTAGTGGCTTGAACGCCTCTACCTGGGTTGGTAACCAATACCTATCAGGCGGGCGTGTCAGGGAAGCGTCAATTTATTAGGTCAATCTTTCTTTCTCTCCCCTTGACTTCCGCCATGGCTTGTTTAAAGACGCAGACCAGCTAATGGTAGTCTGCGTATATAAGGATTCTTTTCAACATTTAGCAAGAATTTGAGATTAAAACTAAGTAGTAAGGTATGAAATCTGGTTGTTTAACTATCGGGTTACTGGCTCAATTCAACGGAATGACTTGTGAGATTGTTGTAATCTATCTAGCTCAACGGAGTGATTCGCAAAATAGTTTAGGTTCGCTACAATATGGTTGCCTTTTATCCTCGACGACAGCCAGGGATTTTTTTTTTTCATCATAGGTAAAAGTTGTTTATCTAGGGCTTGATGTATTATTTTTTTGGTTTTCCGTGCATTGGGCTGGCAGGCCGTCATATAGATGCCCAAATATATTATACCCACGAAGACAGCGTTCAATGTGAAACCACAAGTCATATTCCTTTACATAACTCATTGTAAATAGATGTGGTATATTGGTATTCCATAAATCTATAATTCCAATGATTTGGGTTTTACAAAAAAACACGAACCGTTCAAATTACCCATTACTTTCTTAGTAACATAAGTGGATATTGAAAATCTAGATCTTATGATAGCAGTATGCGAACGAAAGATAAAGCCACACGACGACCTTCAACTAATTCACCGGCTAATTGATAAAGCGTTAACGATAAGCTTTGATTTCACAAAACCTCTATAAACAAGGAGCTGTATAGAAGTAATGTTTGTCTACGGTCATCACATTACCTGTTTATAAATGTACAAGTCTCCGGTAATAAAACACTTTAATACGAATTATCTCAGCTAAAACACAAGAGCAAATATTGACAGGACGTGTAAGCTAACAGAAGGCCATTTATAACCGCTAATAGTTATGCACATGCTCTTTACAAACTGTATTGTTATTCAGTTCATAGCGATAATGCGGTATTCATTTACTACTGTTTTAAACATTTCCTCCTTCATAGCTAATATTTACTGGTTTGATAACTGTGTGACCTTTACAGGTCCATTATAATAGTTAACACGAAAATATACTGCGAATAAAAGAACATGTTCTGTCTACAAACATATATTTTGCCAGCTACATGTACTCTCGATCTTTGCATTTTAATGTTTTAATTCATCTAAATTTCATCACAACAGATCTATTTTTCATAGAAATTAAGTAATTTTTTTACAGGTGTTTTTCAAGTCCCGCCACCACTACATCCGCCTGCCTGGGAACAGCCCACTGTTCCAGTCTCGAGTTGAACTATTGCGGATGCCATGTCATACCAGTTTTTAGAACCAGCGACAGTTCTACAGAGTCACCTACATGAAGGACCTATTTGACAACATTACTGGCGATGTTGTCATTAGGTTCTTGAAGCAAATCAGTGTATATCATAAAATCTAATGTTTAAAAATGAAAACGATTAATACATGGATTTTATGTAAATTATTTTACTGATAGAGTACTTTTATCAGAAATGCTTAATTTTTTAAATGTTTAACTGATAACATACTTTTATCTTAAATGCTTGATATATTTGGGATTTTTAACACTTATGTCTGTCCAATTCGGTTTGTTTCCTTTCGCTGTTTGATGTACGGCCTTGGTGCTTTCAGGTGGAATACTCATAAATTATAATGCGTAAAATATAGGATGTTACGCAACAGCGTAGCTGAAATACCGCTGAATGTGGCGTAAAACACCAATCAATCAATCACAGTATTTCAACGTTAATGTCAAGTTGAAACAACAGATCAACTTAGTGGAGAAAATAATAAGAAAAACTCTAAATATTGAAGACATTTTAAAAAGTGTTTACATTTCAGCACAGTGTGACTAAGCCACTGCGATGAATGCAATTAAACATACATTATGAAAAAGATGTGGAAGTTGTGGCATTCTTAGATTATTAGCGTAGACTTAATATTGATATGTT
>JAVFBY010288534.1:0-10347 GCA_034781015.1 Tonicella lineata
GAAAAATAAGTATAACTCATTTGATTCTGTTTTAACATCAAAAATACCATATTTTGAGGGCGTATGCCACTTTAAAGTCTAACATCGGGTTAACAGTTCTCTCTCTATCGTCGCGTGACCAACTCGTAAAGTCTATAAACATTGATGAGTGGGCATGCGGTTCTAAAATGATTGAAAATAACTTGAAACGATGAGTTTAATTTTAAAGAAAAATAGGCTTACCATTTCTGAAAAAAGTCTTTCGGAGAACGGTGTTGGCTTTGACCATGGTGTTTGCGCGAAGGTGAGTATGCCTCCCCATTGAAACGACTGCCTTTCTCTGGTTCTTGGCCAACAAGTCTTTCTCGGCGCCTGGATGGGCCATGTCCAGTCCTATAAGAATCGTCCTTCTCGGGAGAACTGTAAGCTTCTCCTTCGAACTGTAGCCATTTATCGTCACCTCCCGGCTGAGAAGACCCGTGACCTTCCATGTACGATTTTCCGAACTGGTCCCCATTATCGTCTCCTCCTTCCTGATGAGACGACCCGTGACCTTCAATGTACGATTTTCCGAACTGTTCCCGTGTATCGTCTCCTCCTTCCCATCGAGACGACCCCTGACCTGCCGCGTATTGGTAAGCATCAAGCAAGGCGCGGTCACCAGCGGAGCGATCTCGTTGTTTATGGTTCTTCCGACCTTTTCTCCCCGGATCCCTATGTTTTCGCCCATGAGATCCATCTGGACGAGAATGTCGTCTTCCCCAACGCCAACCACTACTCTCGTCGACTAAGACATATAAAATTAGAACTGCTAATAACAAACTGATCGTACCACCTTTCATGGTTGGTCTTCGGCTTATATAGATTATATCCAAATTCTGCTCAAGTGAACCTTTCCAAGTCCAAACCTTTGGCTGTTATGTTAGGGATTTGCCAACGGCGTCAACTAATGGAAAAAACCCGGTATAAGGTTCTTCCACAACTCTGACTCCAGTTATGTATCCTCCAAGCGCAGCACAGGCAGATTTGACAGCTAAGCCTCTAGTATACCGTATTTATTAGTCCCTCCAAAATAAGTCACCGCAAATCCGGTTTGAAACATACGCACTACCACACCGTGGCCTCCCCCCTCCCTTTGTTTAGCATGAACTATAAACCGGAACTGGTAAGTGCTTTACACCGATTGATGGAGTATGCTGCCATGCGATATGTCAAACTTTTGTAACGTACAATCCAGTAACACGATCAAAATGAAATCTCTGTCAGAGGCCTACAAACTCCAATTTAAATAAACCTTAAACCATTCCAGCATTCCATTTCTTTGTTTCCAGATTATTATTTTATAGATTTTGTCTAAAACATATTCCCTATGCCTTTTTATATTTGAGACGTCATATGGCTAGAATCTGAATGTGCGATCAAAGCTTTCATAAAATCATGGTATATTCTGATCGAGACCATGGCCAAGGTAACACGGCAGCTGGATGGCAAAACTTCACATGAGCAACTATTTCTTTGGGTTACCTATTAATCGTTTAACCTTTAAGAGCCCAATAACATATTTTGAGAAGGAAAAAAATCATTATATAGCACAAACGTTTTATTCTGAGCCAGTTTACACAAATATCACAAATATTTGGAAGAAATCACTGTATGACCTACTTTTTTAGAGTGACCCACTGGGTCAAATAATTACAAAGTTGGTTCAAAGCCATTAAAGTTTAATTTGTAAAAAAAAAAGCCCATGCCGTGCTATGCGTATTTGTTAATTCCATACATTACACATACTGCTAATTATTTATGAATAACAACTGTTTAACTACGTTTTTATGGCAAATCCAATTTTCACTTCATACTGTGAAAGCCCAATGGGTCATTTATGACCCCACAAGGTATTAAATAAAGCCCCAATGGGTCACGGGCGACCCACGTACTTTTACGCTCTTCACAAACATAGATTTTTCATAACAGAAGCGATTCAAAGGTTTATTTACATTTTATGGACATTCATGTACACAATATATAATGGCGCAAGTCATATACTCTCCTCTGTTAGTGTGGGCACGAGGATGTTGGTCTGTGTTACTGCAGTCAGCGTGTAACCGTGGGGGCAACCATTTCTGAGAAATGATTCAGCTGCGGTAGATACATCTAGCGGTTCTTATGTGAGTTATTTTGGGGTCGCAGATGGAACATTGGGCTTTTGAGGACATAATTGAATAGGTATGTGTCGTATGTTCAGTACAACGTTGCAAATAATATACAGGGTCATCGGTGACCACTGGGGCTCTAAAGGGTTAATGGTTGCGCTGCTCCGTTTTCTACCTGAAACAATATTACCTCGTTGTTTGCCAGTTCCATCTTTATAACTGTTTTAATAAATAAGAGTTTGCCTTTTATACAAGTCTATTTAATTTAGAATTCCAGCCTTCAAGATTGTTTTTAGATCGGACCTTCGGGTTTAAAATGATTCGACATTTGTATCATAGGTAAAGAGGAGAAAATAATTAATTAACATTTAAAAAACAGAAAATTCCCTGTATGCCAACTCAGAGAAAATATGTTTGTCTTCAAAAAGTAATAAAGATTATTCGCGTGGATAGATGCTTTTGTTGTCTGGAAAATTTCTATAGACTGCATTTCTTGTATTCTTGAGACGTTTAATTTTGTGAGGTTGTATACTTTGAAGCGCTTATTTTAAGTTTTAAATGTTTAATTTAGCTTTTGTCCAAAATATAAAGGTGTCTCCCCAGCTCGTTTAATTCGTTTATAGCCGAAATTTGTTTTTATTTGATTTATCGGTTTGTATATATTTGTTTGTATGTATACAATTTCATGTCAAAGTTGCCTATTTATTATACAATTGATGACTTTTGTTCACGAATTGACAGCTTTTAAGTCAATTTCTTTTATTGCAGGAACGAACTAGAAAGCTCCTCTCCTTTCAGTATACATACATTTACAAACAATTTTACAAATGTAAATTCACAATGATGGTTGACGGTAGCTATACTTATTAGCACTCATTGTCATATTTAAGACATACACAATTGTTTTCTCAATGCTAATGCTTTGCTTATAAAGGAAGAGATTGATATAAGTTTCTTATGAGAATTAGGCAATAATAAACATTTAAATTTGTATAAGTTAGGCCATGTATAAAAATATTTTTTAAGGTAAATTTTTCTTAAGTCAGAATAAAGCGGGCAACACAACAGGAAATGATACTCATTTTCAACCACTTTAAAGCTACAGAATGTACATAACCGATTTTGTTTCGGTACATTTGTATATCTACCAGTTTCTATTGCTAAACCATGGTAACCACACCTAAACCTTATTAAAGTGCGAGCATGTTTGGGTTTTACAGTGCTCAGGATACCCAATGTATTACTTTCAGAAAAGTAGCCTTTCATATGTTTATAAGAATCATATCTTGAAGACTCTGTTAGTTTACACTCCCAGGATTGCTCGAAATTGTCATACATTGTTCTTTTAAGCAATGCTACATTTATATCGGTAACATTTTCGTGCAGATATAGAAAATAACATCCAATATCTTGCAAAAGTTTTTTCAAACTCTTTCCCCAATTGTAAACTTTACTTTTACCTTGATATTCACATTGGTCTTTATATAATCGATAAGAGATTGATTGTTTTGAAGCAATTAATTTACACCAAAATTTTAAAATGCGATATTTACATTCAATAGATAATGGGTATATATAAAATTCACTGTACAAGAGAAGATTTGGAGCATTTTTTGGTAATCCAATATTCCAATCCCTTGGTAGATCGTATATCTATAACCATAATATGTAACCGCTCCCTCTATTGCGTACAGTACTCATAACTCGTGGATCAGGAAAATGAAGCGAATTAAAACCCGAAACCAGTTATTCACACTAAATCACAGGTTGGTTGTGCTTCTTTTTAACGTGCTTGGCATATTCTCGCAAATAGCCGTACATGTATGTCTAATCTTATCTAAGGGGCATCATGAAGCTAACTTTTTGTGATCTGTTTTTGTCGGGTCCTGTCTTTGGTGTGGCCAGGGGGGTGGTTTCCTCGACCCATTTGACTGACACGCTGTCATTTGAGTAAAATAAAGCTATATTAACTTCACATTTTCTTTCTCTGCATTTATAAAAATATATAATTCTCACGGATGAGTTTCACAAAAGGCAATATATACAAGCATATGACGTAAATTCATGGCAGTTCAAAATTAACCTAAGTAAAAATACCCTCAGGAATGGAAAATATGCAAAGAACGGCTAGATAATGTTTGTGTCCCAATGGTCATTAATTTTATTTACCTCGTTTGTTGACAAGGTTTTATAAAGGGGCAAAGGGCATTTATAGACACCTGCGACGACAGTATGTTTTGACATACCGTATTTTATGTTTATCCTTTCAGATTATGATCGTGTTGCTGTTTGCTGTTATAACACTACTACACTACACTCATGCTGTGCGCGAAATACCCTCGATCAAACACCAATCGATCCTTTTTATGTCATTCTGGATGAGCGAAGGAGACAGATTCCTGTCCCCTAACTATCCGACAGGATAGTAAACCAAACATCTTATAACCTTGGAACTGAAATAGGGAGTAAACGAACTAAAATCAATGTGAAAACAGTAAGTGTTAGATCAAATTGTGAATAGCCTGTTTATAGTTGAAGGGGTAGTGTAGGCCTACATATTTGTTTCTTTAAACGCCTAGAACTCATTTGTATTTTGATCGGGTTTTTGGGGTGCAATATCGTATTTGGGATATTTTTTACATGATAGACTGGAGATACCTGTTCCATTTTATTTAGGATAGCGGAAAGGGAGAAAATAACATTTTATTTCATTTTATTTATCAAGGATAACCAGCGTGATCAAGTCTTATTTAATAGGCTCCAACAACAAAAACATATATATCACAGATTATAATAGGTAAATAAATGAATGAATAAAAATGGCAAATTAAATAAATAGGCCTTTGTAAAAACAACATTAATGAATGTTAGACAATACGGCCTTGTATCAGAAAATAATAACGTTGAGTAAAATAGCATGTTTCTTATGCTGTTTTTAAATAAAATGCTACCACTGTATATGTCTAAAGACGTGTTTCTGAGATGTATTGTGTTGAAGCTGATCGAACCAATGGCGAATACTTAAACACATTTATTCTATTCCGAGGTGGCCTAAATATAGGGCAGTCTCTTAACGCCCTGCTGGGTACATTAAAGCATACATTGGATAAAATATCGGAAGCTTTGTATTCACTTACAACAATTGTCTGCAAAAAACATAAATCTAGAAAAGTTCTTCTGATAGCAAGACAGGGTAAACGTAAATCATTGCAAAACTCAAGATAATTTTCACTACTGTACATGTACAAATAATCAGTACATTTCCCCCCTCTTCATTTCCAAAACTCTCAACACTTTATTTCGTTGTCATTGATAAAAAAAATATCTTCACACTTAGTCAGTATATTGAAAAAAGCGTAGGCCCTACTAGTCAACTTAGGGTTCAAATCTATACTGAATCTCGTATAGCCACTTGCTCCTCAAAGGATTTATGAATAGTTCAGTTTTAGCCCACATTGCTGTTTAAAATCAGTAAACAAAGTATTATTATTTTTCAAAAATTATATACATTTTTTTTGTAATTATTATGAATTAAAATAAAAAGGATCTTGTTTTGTGCATATTTCTTCGGATATGTTCGGTTGTGACGTCACAATAGTCCCCTACAATAGGCTCGAATTCATATAAGCTGTAAATTTGAATCGTGGTCCAATCGTCTACAAGCACTGGACTCTGGAGGCTACTGTGACTTCACATTATCTCCTCATTAATTGTCGGGCTTTTGGCCTAGAGAACATAACAATTGTTATTTCTACATCTTTGGGGATTTATTATTATTTTTTTTTTTTACAAAAGATTGGTTTAGGGCCTTAGAAAGCCTTGTAGGCTAAAAACTTACCTATTCATAAACCCTTTAATGGCGATATGGTGTCCTTGACAGAATTTGACACTTTCTGGTGAAGTATTATAATAGTTATTGCAATCATTATTTAATATCTTATGTGTACTAATATATCCTATGGATTGGTAGGGCCTGCGCCATGGCTTAGTGGTTAGTGTGTTTGACTACTGATCCTCCTTCCACGATCCTCCTTTCACCCAGTGAAATGCTTATGAGGGAGTCAAACGAGGGGATTTCAGCTATCACTATGAAGTAAACATTGCATCTTTTTTAGAACATTCATATATTCAAATGTCATATTTCTTCATTCACATAATGTTTTTCATATAAGGACTTATCTATTTACTGTTGCAAGGTTTATTCTGTAAAAACTTAGACTATTTACTGACAATGATGGAAAGCGCCTGTATAGTATTTTTCAAAACGTTGACTGGGAGCTTCCTGGTGGGCTAAGCACCAGGCAAACTTAATTTGCAGTGGCATTTTGCCATTATATACTAAATATTAGTTGCTGACACTGTGGAAAAACCCTGGTCAGAAAAATATGTACATGGGGAATTCAGATTCCTTGTCCTGGTTCAGATTTTTCTGACCGAGATTTTTCCTGCAACTAATTAAGATAATTATAAAAAAAGCATTATGTTAAACAGTTTTGGATACTTTTATGTCATTGATCAACAGTTGTTTCCTTAGCTTCCTAGCTTAAAGATAGGAATGATTTCATAACTGGTGTATATTCCGTTTACAACTTATGAGACGTTTTTTTTTTAAATTGAATCCTAGTTAATTCTGATTCATGTTTTTCAATTTTCATTCCTAAAAATATCATCATAAACATTTGAAAAACATTTTATATTATCTACAATTTATATTTAAAACAAATAGATTTAAGTGAATATATTTTTAAAAGGATTTATTAATGCCTCCAACGGTGTTCACTTTTTTTTGCATATATGTATGTATTGCCAGCGTGCAAAATGAATAAATACCCAACATATTCAAACTATTGTTTCAACTAATGTTTTGTTTTGTGTCTTTTAGAAACAGATTGTTAGATTGATTGCTTTCAATCTGATAAAAAGAAGACTGAAATAGCTATCCATGTGTTATGTCGCATTTACATCTGGGGACAACACACATATAATTGTGTTCATTCAAGAAACGAAACGGATTAGTAGCCTCTCTAGTCTTTGGGGGTATAAAACTGACTGCAAGTTGACTTCAATAAACAGTTTTTAAGGCACACTCCAGCTATTGGCGGATATCCCAAATGATAAAAAATGAAGTTTAGAGCTACGAGTTCGCAGCTAGGGTTATTGCAGTCAGCACCATCCTTTTAAATGTGACGAAGGGTGACAAGTGGTTTTCCAAAAGAAAAATTAAGTTTTGGCGTAATTAAGGAAGATGCGGCCCAGACTGCTGTCAGTTAGCTATTCTACAAGATGCCAGCATTCCAAGAAACAAATCCATCGTATATGTACAAGATCGTGTCCACGTTAGCCCGTATAGCAACTATAGAAACACACGGTTGAATATCGGTACAAACAGACCGGACTGCGGTTCGGTTAGCTATTTGACAAGACGCCAATATTGCACCGCCGTGCGGCGGAGAACCATGCCAATCATTTCACGAAGCAGCGCATGCCTTTGCTGCTAATTATATCCAATCTCACAGGACAAGGACAGGATAAAAACATAACACCACAATAGATCTACTTCCTGATGCCCTTAAGCTTCGAGAGCTTGTCAGAAAGCTACTGCTAACGAAGCCAATGGGGTTTGTTAAGTAGGATAAAACTCCTCAAGTCATACTATAATAGACGTTACATTCTGGCATTGTCTTTCTGCCTATCACACATCTCGGCTTATAATAGCTATATGCCTATACGCATAAATTGGCCAAATAGTTTGACAAAAGAGGACACACATGTAGGTAACCTATCGTGAGGTTAGGGTTTGGTTTAAGGGGTCGTATAACGTACAGTGAGGGTTATGTTTTAACACAGGCTGGGATATATACAGCCCCCTCACTTTTCCCCATGTAAACATCTGATACGAAATGGTTAAGATGAAGCCAAAATAACTGCATGCCATTTTTATTAAATTGATCTTATAATCGATTTTCCAGAACATTTACAAAATTAGATGGAATGTTAACATGTAACACATTTTTAAAAAATCGCTTCTTTGTCCCTGCAGATCGCCTTCGATCAAGCAAAAATAATCTCTCGTGTGTGTCCACCTTTGGTGGAATCAAGGGTTTCTATTTCCACACGGTTCTCAATCTTCAATATGTTTTTTGTTGTTGTATATTTTGCTATCAACTTTTGTCCCGGACTAGTTCTCTCCTCCATACTTTCCATCCGTCAGTCGTTCCGCTATCCGTCTCACCCAGCTTGTAAAGACAATAACTTCAAAATAAATCTACCCACTAACTTTAAACTTGGTATGTTGCTTCTTCGTATCAAAACAGCGGATTGGATTACATTCCACCAATTTCCGGGCAAGATTATGTGGTATTCTATATGTGTTGTGAATACTATAACTTTAAAACAAATTCAACAATTTGGTTACAAACTTGATATATAGCTATATCGTGTGAAGTCGGCAGACGGGATTGCATTCCACCAAATTCATGAAAACGCCTACGGCAGGGATCCATCGCCAATATCGGGCGGTTGGGCGGGAGCTTCCTACTGCCTTGGTGCTCTTGGAGTTAAGGGGCATTATAACATAAGTTTTTTTTGGTGTCGTTTTTTGCTCCGTTTTTTTCTTTTTCTGTCTCGTCGTTCATGTTGCCGAACAGTGAACCCGAGTACGACGATAAACCCCAATCAATAATTCAATCAATCAATCAACCATTAAAGATATGAGAGATATGTTTGTTGCAAACACAACAAATTCAGTAATTAATTTCAAAATTAGAATGTAGCTTCTTCTTGTCAATATGGCGGTTGTCATTGCACTCCATCAATATCCTGACAAAACATATGGTCGCCAATACGGGTTTTATGTGATATTCACACATTTGTGTGGTGAACAAAACAACCATAAAACAAATTTACAGACTCATTTCAAACTTTGGGATTGCATTCCACCAAATTCCGGGCAGCAAAATGGCCGAGGTTACTTTTTTATTCGAAATTTCTTACTTTTGTCTCCTGAAAACAGAAAGTAATATAATCTTTATTCTTTTTGACAAATCAGTAGTCTCCCTTTGTTACATATGACCTTTAGTTTAACACAACTTATGTAAAATTACTTTGTGTTTACCACTGTCTCGTGTAATCTGGAATCGTTATTGGACAATTTGAGACAGCGGTGTGTTATCAATCTCAGAGTGCTCGCGTCATTTAACTCTATTTTATATTTTCTGTAACCAGACCTAAATGCGACACAACACATGGAGAGGATTTTTGTTGGTTTTCATAGGGTTAGTCAGAGGGTGCCTGAGGTTAAGTGGCCATTTGATACTTTTTCAGACAAATTTAACACATGAAGATAAGGAAAATGTAAATTGGGACGCCCTGTTTCTATTAAAATGGTGGTTTGAGACACCCTCTTTTTGATTTCTGACTAACACTAGGCTGGTTTTAATCAGATTGGTCCCAGTGTTTGTCGTAATTGTGTGTTGCTAGTGACGACAAGGATGGTTTCCGTCACCAATTTGGCTAACAACTGACCACAAAAGTAGGGTAAAAAAAACCAATAGAACAAACAAGTTGAAAGAAATCTAACTTGGTTTGCATGACGGAGGAACCACATTATCATATACCCCTTTAAGTCAGTAACAACTTACGGGTCCACAGATATGGATCCGGTTTTCGAACCAACTATGACTTACTCGAATTGATGAACCGCCTTGACGAGAAAACATAGGTAGAAGAAAGACGGACTAAACTGATGTAGCCATGGGAGCCGTTCAGTGAATTGTGAGAAATGTCACTTCGACGAGCTTGTGTCAATCTGTACTTTTTTTTAAATTTATTACTAACGTAAAACTTATCTCTCATATATATAGGCCTATGCAATCCATTGCAAGGCAGGTGTGTGAAGCCCTGCCTGTACCATTAAAAAACAATAATAAGCGTGTTGATATAAATTGAAAAGTCAAGAAGTTGTAAAGAGATTTTATGAAACCATTAAATTTATATCCGAATGGAAAAGGTTGTACATGTTGAATTTGTTTTATTCATACAATATAAAACACATATCATAATACATACATAATCACCGTCACATTATATCGACAACAAGGAGCGGATTTAAACATTTAAAATAATCTATGTACAAAAGAGACCGTTTTCCTCCTAGATTCGTTTAGGGTTAGGGTATACAGACAGTTACCATTCAACTTATGTATAGGTACGATAGTTA
>JAVFBY010288645.1:0-10347 GCA_034781015.1 Tonicella lineata
TCTCCTGTAGGCTCTAGTTTTAAAATCTCGTCTTCCAGCACCTGGATCGCTCGTTCAGCCACTAGGTTCTTGTTTACATTTTTCACACGGCAAACCTCAATGTGTAAGCGATGATGTTGTAGGACACTGTCACTGCTTAAGGCATTGAAGCCTGGCGCGGGGTCAGTTCTGATAACAGCCGGGGGTCCATCGAGAGGCCTGATATCGACACACAGTCTGATGAGGGCATCTCGAAAGGTGTCACGGCGCTCATCTGGAATAACACAAGCAGCTGTGTATGAAGTGACACATTCTCTTAGAATAAAATTAAGTTGGCGCTCTCGTTTGAGCACATCTGCAGAAAAGGACACTCCAATCGACTGTGTTGGGGAAGATGTTATTTGCTCTATCACTGTATGTTGTATCTTGCGCAGGGAGGCGCAGTGATGGCATTGGGATGAGACATGTTCGATAGACCTGTCCATGTCAAATGCAAAGAAATATATGTACTTAATGGTTTTTAATTGGTGACATGAAGGGTGGTTTAGGCGTATGTTGAGAGATGTCAATAGTCCATCTAGAATTTGCCGTGGGATGACGATACATTCACGATTTTGCATAAGAGGGGCAGTGCGGCGGACAACGAGTAATCCGTCTTTAGCAATAGTGACTGTCTTTAGATACCGTTTCACAGCTTTAATGTTCGTCAACTTTTTGGAAGGCCTTGATCCTTGTGAAAGATGAGCGTGTGTACGTCGAAGATCACTGCACTCTCCTTGGACTGTACGCCATGTGGAGCGGCCTGTGAATGGTAGCTTAGACTGGCCCGATAGGACGTCTTGGATAGAAATGGCACAGACCGCAGATTCTTCAGTGTCTATGACAAATGAACATATTTGACAGTTCGGTTGGTCGCATGGTGGGGCGTTGCGACTGGCAAAGTCGGATGGTATGTTAGCGGGCCCAGCAAGATGGCGGATAGAGACGTGGTAACGGCTGGCCATAGACAAAAATGTTGCAACTCACGGGCTGGCTGAAAATTCTCCCCGGCACAATTTTTCATGAGCCTGGACACATGGCTTACTGTCAGTGAGAATGCATGTTGGGTTTGTTGACTGTATTATGAAAGGGCTGAAGTGTTTGGTGGCAACTGCGATGGAGAGTACTTCAACTTCACAAGGGATCCATGTTATTTGTCGACCACGAAGTTTGGCGCTAAAGAAACCAGCAAGGAGGGATTTTTTGTTTCTAGTGACATATACCGTTGTCCCTATGCCGTGATTTTTTTACTGCACCATCGGTCACTATCCATAGTTGGTCGTCGGTTTGTGGTAGTTATTACTTTGTTGCTTGATAAAGCCGCTTGTGCTATGGTAAAAGCTTGATTAAGCGCGTCCGTCCATTCAGTCTTGTCCTTGGACTGGCGCCCGGCGGTGGCATCATCCAGCGGGGAAAATAAAGAGGCACAGTGTGGGATGACGCGTGCTAAAACATTGTATACTCCAATAAAAGATCGGAGGCCATTGACATTTGTAGGAACGGGGCAGGTGGAGAGAGTGGCGATGCGGTGTGGACTGGCTTGTATGCTGCCTTCTTTCCAAATCCACCCAAGGATAATCGTGAATGCAGGACATATAGTTGTTTTTGTGGGAGAAAGGCAAAGTCCGTTGAATTGAAGAGCTCTCAAGACCCGGCGCCAGATGTTGAGTAATTGGGGAATGGTATCCCCGCCACAGTACAAATCGTCCGCTAGTTTAGCGACGACACCCTCTTGGAGGAGGTCACCAAGTACCCGGCACATTAGCTCTTCTAGGGCTGTTTCAGAGCCAGGCATACCCATAGCACAGCGTGTATAAACTCGTACTCCTTTGAATGGGGTAGCGACACCACAGTATTTCATTGAAGATCGGGACAGTGGTATTTGATAGAAGGCGTTAGTTAAATCAGTTGAAATGAGATATTTCCACTGAGCCACTTGTCTGAGTATGGAATCAACGTCGGGCATGAGGGATGGCTGTGGCTTGCTATAACGCCCAACATCGGCGAATGCTGTGACAAGACGGGTTCCACCATTAGGCTTTTTGATAAGAAAAGATGGGTTTAGATATTCTACATCAATTTGGATATCTTCTGGTCGTGCAAAAACGCCCATCTCAGTAAGGTCGTCGAATTTTTGTTGAAGCTCTACGAGTTTGTCACGTGAGTACTGTGGGAGCCGCCCTTTACGTTGTGGTGGTTGGACGGGGCCCATGTTGACCACGGCTTGGAAGGGTCCAGAGTTGCCGTTATAGCCAGGGAATCTGGGGTTGAATACGTCGTCAAATTCGGTTAGTAGTGACAAAAACACCGATTTTGCTTCAGTGGATAGAATATTGTTCGGATCAAGGACAACGGAGCTTGAATATTTAATACCAGAATTAAAATAACTTGGGTTGGGTTTGTTGTTTGATTGTTCGTCATTACATGTGGTGATAGGGAGAAATACTGGGCGAACTTGACAAAAATGTTCATGTTTCTTTATATGCTGGGGGGTGCTTGTCAAATTTGGAATCCGAATTTTGCCAGACACACTAGAAATAATATTTGGTGGTGGCCAATTTTGTGACATAGTGGAGGTATTAGGGCGACTGTCACAGCGTGGTTCTATGGCGTAGATATCGTCTCTGGACGAGAATTCAGGTGGTAGGGCGAGTTCAATATGCTCGCCGGGCCACAAAATGGTTGAATGTCCGGGAGCACGTAGGACATGTGCCCGTCGAATTGTATGTGGCAAGGGTGACTTCCCATAAGAACCATATGTGTACACATCTTTATCTCCGATGGCGACCTGATGCTTTGCAGGGCGCACACTGATGTCATTTTGTTCCATAAATGGGGTTCCAGCGAGTACTTCAACGTCTAAATTCTCAACAACTAATCCCTCAAATATGAAACGGTGATTGTCTCTTGTAAACGTAATTCGGGTTTCCCCCACGACTTTCAACGGAGAGGATCCGTCCGCCTGGTGAGCAGATTGTGAGCTTTTTGTTATGAGGGCTGATAACGTGTTGGCAGTGGAGAGACGAATCATATTACCGGTGGCGCCACTATCGATGGTGATACGGGCTGTGTGGTGTTCAAGAAAAACGTCCATATATGGGGATTGACGGGTTTGGACACGGAGGGCGGAGGCTGGAGTTATTTCCGTGGGGAGTTCCTCGTCGGATTCGTCGTCTTCGCCCTCTTCGCACGTTGCAATATTGACGATCTTTTGAGCTTTGGTGATATATTGGTGGTCTCGTTCTGGCAAGTAGCTGCATGTACTTAGGTAGTGTTGATCTGGGCGACCAGCTTGTTTACACAGGGGGCATGATTTGGCGGCTGTGTTCCTTACAGGGAATTTTGTGTTTGATTTAACCGGCCTTAGGTTGAATCTGCGTTCTTTATCGTGTACTGTTGGATATAGGGATGCGGTGCGCATAACTTTAGCGGATTCATTGGTTTGTATTTCATCAATCAGCGATGTCATGGCCTGAGATATTTCTGGTTTTATTGTTGCGAGAGTGCGAGATCGCAACTCGGTGCCGTAACGCTGCTTAACCAGTTTTGGGAGGTCAGGATGGATTAAGCGAAGCCAGGTGAGGATTACAAAATTTTCCATGGATGGTGACAGATCTTCGTCCTCTACTACTGTTTCACCGTGGTGAAGAATTCCGCCGTCTTTTGTTAGGAGATTGTCTTCTACGAAGGCTATAAGGCGTTGATACAAGTCTTCAGGTCGCTCATTGACGTCGAGTTTAATATCAGCAAAATCGATAAAATGGGCGCCAGTAGACTGAAAGCCATAATGTAGTCTAATCACTTGCCAAATACTGTCTATAGATGTTGAGTTTTTCACAATGGTGTTACGTGAAATAACAGGACAGTAATTAGCTATTTGGCCAAGTAAGAGTTCTAACATATTCACTTTTTGTTGGGCGGTACGTCGTTGTTGTTGTGGAATTTCGTCGGTATCATCACTAAAACCACGTAACGGGGTTGTTTTAGATTTCTTTTCCCACTTTATGCCGTCAACGAGAAACTGGGCAAAATTTGCGTCTAGTGACAGTGTGTAGAACAAGTTTTGACGCCAATTTTCGAACGAGTTGACAGTTTCTATTGCTGAGGCACCATTGTTTTGGTGCTCGGTGTGAGTGTGCCATGTTGAAATCAGACAACAGTCAGCGTTTTCCCGAATAAAATATATAATCGGGGGATCGTTCACCAGTATGTGTGACCTTCACCGTAATGTAAAATTGAAGTGTTCATGTGTTTATAATTAATTTGTAGACACCAGTCAAGGGCGATAGAGTTCTTTGAAGCTGCCACCACGCCAGTATGGACATAAACACAATTATACCTACGATGAAATCCAATCCAAACTCTGATTGATGATGTTCGAGTGAAGGCTCGGTTTATTGTAGCCCAGACAACTCATACAACGACAACGAGGTCACATGACTGACAAGAAGTCACATGACTGATGATGTGCGACTGTTTACAAACAAATGCACGTGTTGTGCTTCACACACGAATAATCATAATACATAAGTATTGGCGTGACTGCCTTTTTTTCTTCTTTTTTTTGAGAAATATTTAAACGAAAAAAAGTCTTGGTATAAGTTTATACGAATAAAAGTTAACAAACGAAAAAGTAAAAAAACGTAAAAACAATTAAGAGTTAATCAACAAAACCGTCATTTGTCCATTGTACTTAAACTGTCATGGTTGCACAGATATAGATAAGGAACTTTGTAAATGACCACTGAGAGAGAACCATCACTGGGTAGACTACCCTCCGGTC
The DNA here is from genome assembly GCA_034781015.1 of Tonicella lineata. NCBI lineage: Eukaryota > Metazoa > Mollusca > Polyplacophora > Chitonida > Mopaliidae > Tonicella > Tonicella lineata. The sequence continues at coordinate 4,802 of JAVFBY010288645.1, forward strand.
TCGGGGATTATTCTGCCCCATGAATAAGAATGACTTTTAGATTATACTGGAACGCACATATATATCAATTTAAAAGTCAAGAACAAAGTCATGTAAATGGTGAGGGGGTCTTTTTTGCCTTGTTGAGCGGCGATGATCTGTGACGATGGGGGATATGGTATCGTTCATAGTTGGTTGGCTCAAAGTTAAGGAGGGAAAGTCTGATAGGTCAGCTGGTGTAGATAATTCCCTGGGTATATCAGGAAGTGGTATGATCGGGTTCCGAGTCACAGTAGTAGCAGGTGTTTCATCATCGGATGAGTCGTTATCTTGACCCTTTCTTGGTGAGTGTGGTTTTGGCTGACTGGTGGACTGGACAGTAAAACACTCAGATTTTTTTACGCGGTATGACGTTCCTCTCAACTGTGATCCGGTAAACTTGTGTATATTACACCATGGACCATCCATGGTAACTACCAAGTAACGGTCTCTGCCACGTGTTTTATTTCGATCACCATGGAGATATACAAGGTCTCCGATGTCAATAGAAGGGGAATGGGGCAATTTGCCAACGGGATTTTTCGATTTTTCGCTGTAAGGATGATTTAATTTCCGTTGTACGTGCTGTTCTTGTATTAGCTGTTGGTCAGTCAGGGGAATTTGAGTGTTGCTGAATTGATCCCGTTGGGTCCACATTTCACGACCGAGAGACCTCTCGTACGCACACGGGTGTTTAAGTTGGCGATGGCGATTGAGAGTAGTACGGGTGTAACTGAACCTCCTGCAGGCTCTAGTTTTAAAATTTCGTCTTCCAGCTCCTGGATTGCTCGTTCAGCCACTGGGTTCTTATTAACATTTTTCACACGACCAACTTCAATGTGTAAGCGATGATGTCGTAGGATAATGTCACTGCTTAAGGCATTGAAACCTGGTGCGGGGTCAGTTCTGATAACAGCCGGGGGGCCATCGAGGGGCCTGATGTGGACACACAGACTGATGAGGGCATCTCGAAGGGTGTCACGGCGCTCATCTTGAATAATACAAGCAGCTGTGTATGAAGTGACACATTCTCTTAGAATAAAAATGAGTTGGCGCTCTCGTTTGAGCACATCTGCAGAAAAGGACACTCCAATCGACTCTGTTGGGGAAGATGTTGTTTGCTCTATCACTGTATGTTGTATCTTGCGCAGGGAGGCGCAGTGATGGCATTGGGATGTGACATGTTCGATAGACCTATCCATGTCAAGTGCAAAGAAATATCTGTGCATAATGGTTTTCAATTGGTGACATGTAGGGTGGTTTAGGCGTATGTGGAGAGATGTCAGGAGTCCATCTAGAACTTGCCGTGGGATGACAATACATTCACGATTTTGCATAAGAGGGTCAGTGCGGCGGACAACAAGTAATCCGTCTTTAGCAATAGTGACTGTGTTTAGATACCGTTTCACATCTTTAATGTTCGTCAACTTTTTGGAAGGCCTTGTTCCTTGTGAAAGATGAGCGTGTGTACGTCGAAGATCACTGCACTCTCCTTGGACCGTACGCCATGTGGATCGGCCTGTGAATGGTAGCTTAGACTGGCCCGATATGACGTCTTGGAGGGAAATGGCACAGACCGCAGATTCTTCAGTGTCTATGACAAATGAACATATTTGACAGTTCGGTTCGTCGCAGGGTGGGGCGTTGCGACTGGCAAAGTCGGATGGTATGTTGGAGGACCCAGCAAGATGGCGGATAGAGACGTGGTAACGGCTGGCAATAGACAAAAATGTTGCAACTCGCGGGCTGGCAGAAAATTCGCCCCGGCACAATTTTTCATGAGCCTGGACACATGGCTTACTATCAGTGAGAATGCATGTTGGGTTTGTTGACTGTATTATAAAAGGGCTGAAGTGTTTGGTGGCAACTGCGATGGAGAGTGCTTCAACTTCACAAGGGATCCATGTTATTTGTCGACCACGAAGTTTGGCACTAAAGAAACCAGCAAGGAGGGGTTTGTTGTTTCTAGTGACATATAGCGTTGCCCCTATGCCGTGATTTTTTACTGCACCATCAGTCACTATCCATAGTTGGTCGTCGGTTTGTGGTAAAGTTATTACTTTGTTGGTTGATAAAGCCGCTTGTGCTGTGTTAAAAGCTTGATTAAGTGCGTCCGTCCTTTCTAGCTTGTCCTTGGACTGGCGTCCAGCGGTGGCCTCATCCAGTGAGGAAAGTAAAGAGGCACAGTGCGGGATAACACGTGCTAAAACCTTGTATGCTCCAATAAAAGAGCGGAGGCCATTGACATTTGTAGGAGCGGGGCAAGTGGAGAGAGTGGCGATGCGGTGTGGACTGGCTTGTATGTAGCCTTCTTTCCCAAATCCAACCCATAATAACCGTGGATGCAGGACATATAGTTGTTTTTGTGGGAGAAAGACAAAGTCCGTTGGATTGAAGAGCTGTCAAGACCCGGTGCCAGTGGTTAAGTAATAGACCTGTTCGGCGTAAGCGAGATTCAGCAAGATTTTGGGACGTGAGCATGCGCAATTAAAGAGGTTGTTTGGCAGGCCATTGTTGCGCTCCGAAGTGCGTAAATATTTCATCATGACGTTCCTCGTGGCGTCTCCACGGTCGTGGGTGACTCGGACGTGACTTCATTGATACGTCGTGAAATATTTATGTACTGCGGAACGTAACAATGGTCTGCCAAACATCCTCTTCATTTGCGCATGCTCGCGTCTCGAAATCAAGCTGAATCTTGCTTATGCCGAATAGGTCTTTTGAGGAATGGTATCCCCGCCCCAGTATAAATCGTCCGCTAGTTTAGCGACGACACCCTTTAGGAGGAGGTGACCCAGTACCCGGCACATTAGCTCTTCTAGGGCTGTTTCAGAGCCAGGCATACCCATAGCACAGCGTGTATAGACTCGTACTCCTTTGAATGGGGTAGCGACTCCACAGTATTTCATTGAAGAACGGGACAATGGTATTTGATAGAAGGCGTTAGTTAAATCGGTTGAAATGGTATATTTCCAGTGAGCAACTTGTCTGAGTATGGTATCAACGTCGGGCATGAGGGATGGCTGTGGCTTACTATAACGCCCAACATCGGCGAATGCTGTGACCAGACGGGTTCCACCATTGAGCTTTTTGATACGGAAAGATTGGTTTAGATATTCTACTTGAATTTGGATATCTTCTGGTCGTGCAAAAACGCCTATCTCAGTAAGGTCGTCGATTTTTTATGGAAGCTCTACGAGTTTGTCACGTGAGTATAGTGGGAGCCGACCTTTACGTTGTGGTGGTTTGACGGGGCCCATGTTAACCACGGCTTGGAAGGGCCCAGAGTTGCCGTTATAGCCAGGGAATCCGGGGTCGAATACTTCGTCAAATTCGGTCAGTAGTGACAGAAACTTCGATTTTGCTTCACTGGATATAATATTGTTTGGATCAAGGACAACAGAGCTTAAATGTTTAGAGCCAGAATTAAAATGACTTGGCGTGGGTTTGTTGTTTGATTGTTTGCCATGACATGTGGTGACAGGGAGGAATACTCGGCGGACTTGACAAAAATGTTCATGTTTCTTGATATTTTGGGGGTGCTTGTCAAATTTGGAATCCGAATTTTGCCAGACACACTAGAAATAGGATTTGGTGGTGGTCAGTTTTGTGACATAGTGGAGGTATTAGGGCGACTGTCACAGTGTGGTTCTATGGCGTAGATGTCGTCTCTGGACGAGAATTCAGATGGTAGGGTGAGCTCAATATGCTCGCCGTGCCAGAGAATGGTTGAATATCCAGGGGCAGTAGGACATGTGCCCGTCGAATTGTGTGTGGTAAGGGTGACTTTCCATAAGAACCATTTGTGTACATGTCTTTATCTCCGATGGCGACTTGATGCTTTGTAGGGCGCACACTGATGTCATTTTGTTCCATAAATGGGGTTCTAGCGAGTACTTCAACGTCTAAATTCTCAACAACTAATCCTTCAAATGTGAAACGGTGATCGTTTCTTGTAAACGTTATTCGGGTTTCCCCCACGACATTCAATGGCGACGATCCGTCCGCCTGGTGAGTGGATTGTGAGCTTTTTGTTATGGGAGCTGATACGTGTTGGCAGTGGAGAGACGTGTCATATTACCGGTGGCGTCGCTATCGATGGTGATAGGGGCTGTGTGGTGTTCAAGGAAAACGTCCATATATGGAGATTGACGAGTTTGGACACGGAGGGCGGAGGATGGAGTTATTCCTCGTCTGATTCGACGTCTTCGCACATTGCAATATTGACGATCTGTCGAGCTTTGGTGATATATTGGCGGTCTCGTTCTGGCAAGTAGCTGCATATCTGGGCGACCAGCTTATTTACACAGCTAGGGGAAAGGACTTGGGGGCTGTGTTCCTTACAGGGAATTTTGTGTTTGATTCAGCCAGCCTGGAGTTGAATCTGCGTTCTTTATCGTGTACTGTTGGATATAGGGTTGCTGTACGCATAAATTTAGCGGTCTCATTGGTGTTTATTTCATCAAGGAGCGATGTCATGGCCTGTGATATTTCAGGTTTTATTGTTGCGAGAGTGCGAGATCGTAACTCGGTGCTCTAACGCGCCGTAAACCGTAAGTTTTTGGGAGAACAGGGTGGATTAAGCGAAGCCAGGTGAGGATTACCAAATTGCCCATGGCTGGTGATAGATCTTCGTCCTCGGCTACTGTTTCACCGTGGCGAAGAATTCCGCCGTCTTTTTTTTTTTAGGAGATTGTTGTCTACGAAGGCTATAAAGGTGTTAGTACAAGTCTTCTGGTCGCTCATTGACGTCGATTTTAATGTCAGCAAAATCAATAAAATGGGCGCCAGTAGACTGAAAGCCATAGTGTAGTCTTATTACTTGCCAAATATTGTCTATAGATGCTGGGTTTTTCGCAGTGGTGTTACGTTAAATAACAGGACAATAATTAGCTTTTTGGACTAGTAAGAGTTCTAACATATTAATTTTTTGTTGGGCGGTACGTTGTTGTTGTCGTGGAAGTTTGTCGCTATCATCACGAAAACCACATAACGGGGATGCTTTAGATTTCTTTTCCCAATTTACGCCGTCGACGAGAAACTGGGCAAAATTTACGTCTAGTGACAGTGTGTAGCTTAGTTTTGTCGCCAATTTTCGAACGAGTTGACAGTTTCTACTTTGCTGAGGCACCATCGGCCAGTGTGAGTGTGACATGGTAAAATCAGACATCAGCCAGAGTTTTCCCCAAGAAAGTATTGATCCCCTGTTCACCAGTATATGTATGCTTCACTGTAACATAAAATTGAAGTGTTCACGTGTTTATAAATTAATGTCTAGACACCAGTAAAGTGCGATAGAGTTCCTGAACGCTGCCACCACGCCAGTATGGACACAAACACAATTATACCTACGATGAAATCCAATCCAAACTCTGATTGATGTTCGAGTGAAGGCTCGGTTTATTGTAGCCCAGACAACTTATACAACAACAACGAGGTTACATAACCGACCATTTGATTAAAACCTTCGCCGGTCTATATATAACCGGCTTGGTCCCAAAGAGGCTCTATTTTGTGTAGTGATATGT
>JAVFBY010288756.1:0-10346 GCA_034781015.1 Tonicella lineata
CAGGGGGGAAATGTCCTACCCTCAAACAAACTACATAATGGTTTACCACCTTGTACAAAGAGACTTTTAACGGCAATACAGCTTCGTCGTTGTTGATAAATAAACCGTCGTCAAAATCTACTTCTGTTTCACACAGCTTTAATTAGGATTAAATTCTGTTTTTTTTATTCACCTTTTATTACAAATCATGTCTTAAATGTTATAAATTTTGGACTTGATTTAGATTTTGATCTGGCCATTTGTTTGGTAACTATTGACTTCATGATATGGCGACTTTTTGGGGCACAATAATCGTGAAGGATTCCTCCATTCTTGGAAAACCAAAACACATAATTATTCAGTGTTTAATAATAATAATTTATAATAATTAAGCCCCCCTGTGTTTATGGACTGGTATAATTTTTGGTGAGTGCTGCAAAGGGATTTAGGTCTAGATTGTTATTTTTCTAACCTACCCAGACGAAAGAACAGCTGCCAGCGATAATTGTCCGTCAACACAACACTTATAACACGATACTCTCTCTCAAGGGCTGAGGGGAATGGGTTCATGAAGAATTGCACATTATTTGTGACAGGTTTGTGCGTAGGTATAATTAACATTTCAATACCCTGGCTTTCAGATTTGATCTCAGTGGTTTCTTCGCTTTTAGTTGTATTGCTTTAATTTGAAATCTCCCTGGTACAGTCTATTCTTAAGGCCCAATCATTTTTGTTACACCTTTTCTCCCTCCTTTATATAAACCGTACATCAATTATATATAACATGCCGAGAGACAATGCTTTAGGAATATCGACTCCCTTCACGATGTGCAAAATGAATGAAACATAAAAATATTTAAAAAAAAACCAATTCGGTCAAAGTAAATAGTTTTCTTATTAAATATTTTAAAAACATCTTACTTCGCGTTAAACACATTTTGTAACTTAACTTGCCAGCTGATGTAACCAGCATTGCTATGCTATAATATCTATAGCATTACTTGAATGAGTTAACATATCAAATTGAACATCTCTTGAAGATGGTCACGAATTAACCAGAAAATAGTGTTAGAGGATTTAGACCAGAAGCTACAGGCAATCTATTGCCTTCATTATCTGGCCATGTTATAGGCATATTCTGTGCCGAGTCAAACTATTGGAAAGTTTGCTGGCCTTTCAGTCCGGGGTTAGTTTCTGTGCCATCAGGTCGAGCTGACTGATGGATCGGATGAACACTTTGTTAAACAGCTTCGTACTTTTATTTTTTATTGATTTCATTTAAAGTTTCCATGACGAGACTCAATGCAGTTGATTAATCCCTCAATTGATCAAACCTGATGGAATAGACAGCGAGAAGAAAGAATACAGATGCCAATGATACAAGCCTCAGGCTATATTGTTGATAACTGATCGACACAGAATACAATCTGTAACACTCTATTAATCCCTGTCCAATGACCTTTAACCTCTGGTTTAAATGTCAGAGTTCAAGTGTTTTGATATGCTGATTGTATTATCACTTTATCAGATACAGTCGTCCTGGTTGGTGATTGGTTATCCAGCCCATCTGGGGTGAGATAAGTGGTCGATACAGGCACAGTAGGTCAAGACACTGCCTTCTTTTACAACATGGGTGAAATGATAACCTTTGTATACCTTTTACTTGAAGGATCATCATTCGTTGATGTAGAATGTTAAACTAGTACATTTGTGCTCTCTTTTAACACGAAGTAAAAAAAACTGTTATAAGTGGAAAGTACTACATATTTGAAAAGATAAATTCACTTGTTTTGTATATATGTATTTCCAAAAGCAAATTGTTCTGGTTAAAACCGATTAATTATCTTAATTTCTATACAAACTCACCTGATTGTAATCTTGAGTTTTGTGTGACATACATTGCTCTATATATACACGCATATATACCCTGTGTATAATAAATTATCAGTTGAAGACCTCTGAAGAGTTACACCAGTTAAAACCTTTTACCCCTAAATAAGCCTCTCTGAGAATAAAGCTAATCCCTGAGGAGCTATAAAGAGAAAGGCCAACATGTCTCTCGACAGGCACGCTTGACTAGGCGTATAACATGGCTGGGTGATGGAAGCATTGGATCCAACAGACTGCCTCGAGCTCTTGGCCCTCTTCACTAATTCATCACAATAAGTATCAGAAAATGACAGAGTTGTTAAATTTGATTGGAGCGGGTATAAAACGCCATTCAACTCAACACACTGCTCAGTATCGGTGATAATGCGACACATTGCCTTTCCGGGTAAAGAAAGAAAAGTCTGTTTCATCGGACACACAAAATGTTATGTTGCACTTTATCACTTTTTTCGAAACAAATGTAAGCCCTACTGAAGGAAAACTTCGTAAACACAGAGACTTCATACGATTTAACAAACAGTAGTTTGGTTTTAACATTAACACACTTTCATCTGCAGTATATGGTCATTGTCTGGATTTAAAATTATTTGATTAATTGGAAATATTATAAAGTGATTAGTTTATTCCATATAGCAAGAAAAACACATATATATATAAATTAGTCGATAGCACAATAAAAAACTGAATTAAAATTGGGTTTCATACTCGGCATGCAATTATGAGTTTAAGGGACAGTGATTATTATATATCTATTTGAGATTGAGTTTTGTTAACATAAAGCTCAAGTGTCTAACAGATTAAGTGTTGGGTAAATATAATTCCGATAGATAAATATTTGATAGATATTTCTGATATTTTATATCACTGAACTCAAACATCTCTTAAACTGATTACTGAGTTCAGTGATATGTTTGTCTGAGTGAGTCGTGAATACCCGGAGGTGGACAAGAAAGGAACTAATACAGAATGAATTGTGGTCATTCCATATGCCCACATTTTATGTAGATGTCATGTCCCTACTTCACATGCCGTACTAACTTGCTCTATTTCGCAATCAGGAGTGTAAATTATTAACACAACTTTTATTTGATAGTGGTAATCGCAGACTTATTATACCGCCTAAGTCTACAGAATACACATTAGTTAAAACTGGTTCATCTATATTAGAGGTAAACCGGATTGAGTTTCACACGGCTGATTCCAGTCAATCTCACACAGCCCACTCTATAGAAGACTCGCTATTTCACATGGAATTGAAAGCGACAGCGGCTTGGATCCTGCCAGGTTATTTTTTAGATAGAGGAAATAATTCAGGGTCGAGTGGTTATTGGCTGCTCTTGGCCAACCGAAAATAGAGTCAATAACTGTTATAAATAGAGAGAGAGAGAGTGGTAGAAAGCTGGTGGCCTCACGTTCAGCTTATCGATTATGGCCCCAGGCGGCGCTGTTCTTTCCTATCTGATAAAACAAAACGGTTTTTGATTTGGGTTGATTTACATTTTCAAAAAAATAGTCGTTAGATTCAGTGTAATCTTGATAGTACACAAAACACACAAGTTGCTACATTTGGCGAGTTGCTATGTTAGCTAATATTGCTCTCTTGTTCGGGAAACGATTTCTGACCTCGTCCTGACCTCTTCATGAATACTTCAACTATTTACACCGATGTACTGGGCATTTTGTAACCGTTAAAGTACCACTAGCTTTTCAACGCAGACTATGAAACTTTGGGATAAATAGGCACCTTCACAAGCATTCAGTTGCTTGCGCCCCTTTTACGGAAAAGCCTAATTTTTGCTTAGAAAACTGTGTAAACGCGTACAGTTTGTCAGAATATAATACATATAATGTCAATGTAAGCACAATTACGTTCGATAGTAGGCCTTAAAAATAAAAATAATTACATTGTCCTATTGTCGTACGACATCTGGGGTCGAGGTTGTAAAAAACCTGAGCATACTCAAGGCTGAGTCTGTGCTCAGACTCTTGAGATCGTGCTCCCCTAAGTTGGGCTCCAAATGTGTGGTTAAAAACATCTTGAGCACGTACTCACAGGAGTACAACATCAATGCAAATCCCAACCTCTGGAGCACGATCTTGTGGAGCTCTTCTGTTAAAAGAGGCGCAAAAGCTTTACGCTAAATTCATAGACTGCTTCGAGGGAATTTTGTCTGTCACTGATAAAATGTTTGACTGAAAGTTAAGGGCTGATTTTAAAAATTGAAACGAAAAAGGTATCTAAAAATACATTTAAAACTTCTAAAGGCTTTAAACAACTTTGTCATCTCCTTAAGTAGAGCCTTGAGCATGGTCTGAAGCTTGCTCAGGATTTTGTTCTCTTGACAACAGCTAAAGCGTTCTCAACTTTTTATAACCTACGTTTCGAGTACGGTCTCTAGAGTAGACTCCCAAAAGCACGAAATATCCTCTTAAGTAAGACTCAGGGACTTTTATAACCGCGGCCATATATCATGCAGGCCCAGCGTATTCATACAGCTGTAATTCGCCGGTTATATACAGGCGAAGGTTTTTAATATGTGTTTAATGTTCGAAAACTAGGAATAAAAGGAATTAAAATTTAAAAAATATAAAGTGTAAATTTGCACCTTCTCTGGGAAGCAAATGTCACTTATACATCGATCCCATAGACACCATTTCGTTATTTGTTTTGAAAGGACTCATGAAACCAGAAATTAGTTGGAGCTAGCTTGTGTTGCTGTTGTTGCAGTCTACGATGACTTGGCAAGCTAACGCTCTTAGATTCAAATGTTTGTGTCCGTCTAGAGCACTTTGCGACTAATTACAGCGACGAGGAACGTTGCGTTATATATTTTAGGTAACGAAATGTCATTATAGTGATAAATTGTGTGCTTATTATTGTTTAAGCTACCATCTCATTTAGCGGTTAGCGGGGCTTTAAACAAGGGCATATTTAGTTACACTGTTTTGTTTGTTAAATCATCCACACACTAATACCAAAGGCTAAAACACGATTTTATGCAGCAAAGTTTTGGTCACTTGCAGTAATATATGTGTTGCAGATTTGACCATGCAGTAGTGTAAACACAAATCCACCAGCCGTCTAGAAATCTGCTCAACCACTAGTAAAGAACAAAGTCAACTTTTAGTTTATTCAAATATAATGTAGAAAATAATGTAGAAAATGAAGAATAAAACAAACCAACAGTGTATAATACTTAGACGATGTTAAATAATGTTAAATACATTATGTTGATATATTTGAGCTCGAGCCCATATCAAAACTTTCGCTTCCAGATTGAGAATGTACAATCGATAACTGTATAGATCATGTGTTATAACTAGAAGAGTTGATAGTGGAGGTTGTAAGTAGTTAATTATTAATTGACTTGCGATCCTTCTACATTCTATGATATTTGCTGGTCACTGGGGCGATTAGGCAACTATTGATTTAGTATTAACCGTGATTTACCCCGTTCACTAACTAATTAATGGATTTAATGGTATACTAATCTGGATCTTTCTAATGGATAACTAAATTAGCAGGCACCAATACGGATAGGCCTTGTAATGAATAACTAAATTAGCATACACCAATATTGAGAGGCGTTGTAATGAATAACTAAATTAACAGGCGCCAATATGGAGAGGCCTTGTAATGAATAACTAAATTAACAGGCGCCAATATGGAGAGGCCTTGTAATTAATAACTAAATTAACAGGAGCCAATATGGAGAGGCCTTGTAATGAATAACTAAATTAACGGACACCAATATGGAGACCTTGTAATGAGTAACTAAAGTAACATACGCCAATATGAAAAGACCTTGAAATGAATGACTAAATTAACATACAACAATATGGAAAGGCCTTGAAATGAATAACTACATTAACACTCAACAATATTCAGAGGCCTTGGAATGAATAACTTAATTCACATACACCAATATTAAGAAGCGTTGTAATGAACGACTTAATTAACATGCGCCAATATGGAGAGGCCTTGTAATAAATGACTAAATTAACATACAACAGTATGGAGAGACCTTGAAATGAATAACTAAATTATCAGGCACCAATGTGGAGAGGCCTTGTAATAAATGACTAAGTTAAAATACAACAATATGGAGAGGCCTTGTAATGAATGACTAAGTTAACATACAACAATGTGGAGAGACCTGGAAATGAATGACTAAATTCACACACAACACTATGGATAGGCATTGTTATGAATTACTAAATTTGCATACAACAGTATGGAGAGACCGTGTAATGAATGATTTAATTAACATATAACAATATTGAGAGGCCTTGTAACGTATAACTTAATTAACGGGCACCAATATGAATAGGCCTTGTATTGAATGACTAAATTCGCATACACCAATATGGAGATACCTTATATTGAATAAAGAAATTAACAGTCACCAATATGCAGAGGCTTTTTCCTCATGGTTTGTCCACTAGACGTATTCAACACTCAATGTACAAATACTTTCAAAAGGCATTTTCCTGCAGCGCTCAATGTTCCAATGCCTTGTTTGCAGTTTCCGTCAGTTGTCAGTGTACAAGAAGTCCTCCAAAAGGCCATGTTTTCGTCAGCTATCGATATACAAAATGTACTTGAAAAGGTGATATCTTCGTCAACTGTCATTGTGCAAGAAGTGCACCAACCGCCATGTTTCCGTTAGCTGGCGATGTAAACAAAATACTTCAAAATGCCAAGTTTCTGCTTTAGATGTCAACGTAAACAAAAGTACTTCAAGAAGCCATGTTTTCGTCAGCTATCAATGTACAAGAACTACTTCAAAAAGCCATGTTTCCGTAATCTGTCAATGTACAAAAAGTACTTTAAAAAACATGTTTTCGTTATCTGTCAATGTACCAGAAGTACTTCAAAGGTTTTCCTCAGTTGTCGATATACAAGAAGTACTTCGAAATGTCTCGTTTATGTTATAGCTGTCAACGTACAAAAAGTACTTCAAGAAGCCATGTCTTCGTCAGCTGTCAATTTACAAGAAGTGCCCCCAAATCCGTGTTTTCACCAGCTGGCAATGTAAACAATGTACAACTGATATACTTCAAACGACATTTAAATAACCTTGTCTTCGTCTAACAGGAAACGTACAAGAAAAAGGTTCAAATGGTTTGCCTTCGCGGTTGGCTGCAAGTATACTAAAATCTGTGTTTTATTCTTCAGCTAACTCACAGCGTATAAGAATCACTTTAAATGGTTTTAGACTGCGCACAATTGGTACTGATGATGGCTATGTTTCCTCACAGCTAAATGGCATTGCACAAGAACTACGACAATTTTTACAATAATAACAATTTATGTTTTTTCAACTGTGATTATGCAAGAAGCTTGGATTCTGTAATTACATTTTCTTCAGCTAACTAGAAGTGTACAAGAATTGCTTTAAACCGCTTAAAGAGGCTATATATTATATACTGCAGAATTTAGGCCAAAAATCGACTGAAATGAATTAAACCGGGTTTTCTATATTTTTCTATAGTATGGCCCAAAGTATAAGCTCTCCAAAAATATCAACCTCGCGATATGATGTGCGTAAATAATAATAAAGTTTGTAAAATCTATAATGTTTATCGCACATTCTCGAGGTTGATATTTTCTAAAAGCTTATGCTTTGTGCTATTCTAGAAAAATATAGAAAACCCGGTTTAATTATTTTCAGTAGATTTGTGGCCTAAATTCTGCGGTATAGCCTCTTTAAAGTTTTTTTTTCAGTTATGGTTTTATCAGGCAGTGAACAAGAAATACTTCATATGGTTAGGCCTGACTGGTTGTGAATTTAACATTTTTGTCTATCCATTGACTTGTACATTCAAAATTTTTAATATTTAATTCACTTCTGGACAAGTTGCGTTTTGGAGATTTATGTAGCGTACGCTATCTTCAGCAAGTGACAAGCGATAAGATGTACTTTTTATACGAACAATTACTATTGCATGGAGGTATTTAAGGCGCAGTTCGTAAAACTGAGTAAAATCCGTAAATTGTATATAAACGTCCATTAGTTTTGCGATCATAGCTCTATTCGTATATGCCAATAACACACATGGAGCAATATAATATAAACCTATTAAACAAGTAATTGTGCAAGTCATTCCATACCGACATATGCATACAGGAATTATTCAAAAGAATGGATTTTCCCTATCGACTTACACAGAGAAGTTATTTAAAACTCAAAATTCTTCTCGGATTCCAGATAATTTAAATTTAGCTAATAATTATATTTCGGAAGCTCTATATCTTAGCGATAAAGTCTTAATTCAAAGTCTTAAAAAATAATAACGAACTAGCAGTATGATAGCATTCCGAGTCTGGTGTAATATTACAGCTTTCTGTCATGATATGGACTTGAAGCGCGTGCTAATTGCCATATCGAGCGGTAATTGAACCAATCTATTTCGACAGAATTTTGCGAAGATGGTTTGATTATGACAGGTATGGCCGCAGACATCCAAGCTAAGTCGTCACCGTTACTGGTGATATTCTGTTTGTTGTGCAGTAGTTACATGTGGCGAACATAACGTAAAACACCACGAGCCTGGATCCACCATTTTCCGTATCTAGATCGATGAAATACAAGGGAATGTTTTGACATCTGGCTTGAAACCCATCAATACATATCTACTTTAACAGCACAATGGAGATCTTAATAGAATAAATCGAGCCTTTTAACTCTTTCCTGTTCTAATGGATGCTTGCATAACAGCAGACAAAACGAAGGCCTTATGTCAGACCCTCATTACGTCTACAGAAACATTAGTTATGTATTGGTATGGATGTATACATATCCGCATAGACACAAGAAACATGTATCATATAGTGCTGGGAATATTTGTTAATTGTTTCTGATTTTGCATTGTTTTTTAAATACTTATTATGACTATTGTATGCTCTGTTTTACTTTCATTCAACATGTCATTTTGACCTGATATGAATTGCGGGATTAGCCTTGTGTTGTCTTCTTATTTTTGTCTGCCTTTTATTATCATCTGCTAGTCCAGTTTTTTGTTGTCTTAATTGTTTTGGGACTGTTTTGTATTGTCTTTTTCTTCGCTCTTTTGTGAGTCTGTAATTCATTATCTTGTTTTCAATCTTTTTTAATCCTTCTTGTATTACCATGGTCTTGCTCTTTTGCAAGTCCGGTTTTGAATTATCTTGTTTTCATTCGTTTTAGATCTTACTTTTTGTTTGTTTTGTTCACTCAATTTATGTTCTTTCTTGTCGTGTTTTCATTCGTTTTTATCTATCCTTATTATCCGAAGGTTTTTCTTTCACGGGTTTTCGGTTCTATCATGTTTTGTCCTTTTCGCCTTTTTTTGGCCGTGTCTTCTATTTTGTTGTTTTCAATCTTTTGTTTGTCTGTTATTGTTTTGGATTATCTTTTATTGTTTTGTTTTGTCTTTTATCGTTTTGTCTTCCGGTTTAGGTCCATCTTTTATTGTGTTATTTTTCACTTGTTTGGATCTGTATATTACCATGTTGTTGTGTTTCTATTTCAGGAAGCTGTTCTCCCTCGTGACAAGTCCGGAAGTACTAAGGGAAGAATGAGCTTCCGACGACGTCACCGAAGTAGCTGCGTTCACGAAGGTAAGCTCGCATCTTCCTTTTCTTTCTAATACATACTCGCTAAGATACCTGTGGATTTTAATCATGCAAACTGCTGTAAACTGACAATAGCTCACTGGTGGGTCAGATGGATGCTCTAACAAGAAATGTAGGCACGCTGACATTGGCACCATAAAGCTGTTCTAACATAAGCATAAAAAAATATACAATCGATATTCTACCTCGATGATTTCTTATTTCACATGTATATGTGTTTTTACAAAATCGTTGCTGTAAACCATGTTTGATTAATATGTATTTTCATTTCTGAAATACACTATTAAACATGCTTTCATGTACATATGACTAAGATAGTCCACCTTTGACGGTACAGCTAATGCATTTTATTTAGTTATATATATATTTATTTATTTTTATCCAGCTTAACTAGGTAAGCCGTACACATGACATTTATCTTGTAAATATGCTGACGCTTAAGGCTTTCTTAATTCAGTTGCTAGTTTTAAAATTCCGAGTAAATGGTAGACCCAATCTGATTAAAACCAGCCCTAAATAGCTATTCGTGTTCTACGACGTCAGGCACTCTGAGATTCATCAAACGTCACTGTCTCAACTAAGTGGTAGATTTTAAATAACTAGAACTGTAAAATTTAAATATGCTTCCAGCATATTTAAATGAAGGGAAGAATAAGGGGCGGCAAATCGCCTTGATAAGACATGCGTACCTTAGCAAAAATCAGTCTTGTGAGCTTATTAGGCGAAATTCCGCTTTCGTTCTCACAAATGGTCCGTATCTATTCTAATCTTATCCGTTAGCTATGTTCCTCGGTCACTATTAACTGTCGCTGAAGCGTAATACGGCAGGAGCTATAGCTAATCGATTGACGAAAACTAG
>JAVFBY010288867.1:0-26320 GCA_034781015.1 Tonicella lineata
GAATAGCAATAAAACATTGTTAAATTGGCAGAATGGTTAAGTGCACATATACAGACAGGGCCCTCTACCACAATTTAAAGGAATCCTGAAAAATATAATTAAGACACTATTGTTATGAGCATACACACCAAAACTACATTCTTCCACAAAAGTCAATGATTAAAGGACCACTAACCGCGAGAAGGCGTCAAACTGCTTATCAAAGAAAAAAAACGACGATTTTGTATTTTTTCCCAGGTAGAAAAAGTTATGAACTTTCTGTTTTTGCCATATATTTGAAAGATTTGATGTCCTAATTTTCTTTAAAATCAAATTGATTTTTTTTTGCGGGAACTCGCTTTATTGACTTATTGCAACAACAGGAACCGTTGCATTGTATATTTTAGGTAAAGAAACGTAATTTTAGAGATAAATAGTGTGCTTATATTTGTAAGCTTCCACACAATTTGTGTGTGTTCTCGCAGTTAGTGGGCCTTTAAATTAAGATGCTTTGGTTTCATACCGTTATTATGGTGAAACACCCTGGCATGAGCACTCTGTGCCGCCATATGACGCCTCAGACGGATGCCTTAAACTGACTGCTGCAGAGCATCTCCGCCTGCCCCATGCCTAATTTTGTTTAAATTTATTTTCTTTGGACTGTATTTCTGGATGGGGCAGCCAAGCAAGCACTATATATATTTCATAGAGGCGTGATATGGCGTCAACAGAGGAATGGCAAGAAAGCCTCTAGGGGGGCAAAGAGTTAAACACCAAATTATGATCACTTCCATCGAACACAAAGCCATCACAAACATACTGTACAATTTGCTCATGTCTGCTAATTTAGTTTTCTCTACTTCTAACAAAAAGCTGCATTTGTTTTAGATGTTTTGATGATAGTGACCATGAAATTCAATAATGGGAAGCACAGAATCCCAAATATATTTGACATTCCTGCATGCACACCAAACGACACCCTGGTAATATATATAGTAAGTGATGAAAAAACAAATCTGAACTCCAGACATACTCACACAGAAGCTGTTAAAAAAAGAAATCTGTTATTGACCGTTATATTATTAAGACAAAAAGAGTAAAGATGCCTAAAAAGAAAAATTAAATTGTGAATACATTCTGGAAAAAAAGTATATTAGATGTATAATTAAAAACAAGAATTGGTTACACATCAAAGGAACACATATAAAACAAGGGACCTATAATTGAACACTGTTGATTTAAGGTATATTTGAAAATGGCAGCTTAAACCGTATATCAAAAGAATTAGTTTGATTATATAATGTTGAATATATAGGTCCCAATGTTTAACTAAAATATCCCCCTATTCTCTAAAAAAAAACGGCATTTTCTCATGGGTGAAAGAATAAAATGAATTTCAGTCAAATCAAATCATATCATGCAAACAATTTGAAAAGCAAATCTACTCAGTCACTGTTGAAAAATAATCTGGTAGTCTTCACACACAAAGGATTATTAACCTCTTTTGTACTGAACATTTAAGTCAGTCTTTTATGTTAGTCATAATTCCAAACAAAGACATAGTTAAACAGCATCAGTCATTGAAGATATCCACCATGCATAGCAGGGTTTTGGCAGGGCAGCGGGCAGGCATGCTTGCTCCCATACCTTCCATTCAATGTCTTCTATTTCAGGCAGTTTGTCAGCAATCACAGCCACAGGTCCTCTCTTCATGGATATCACGTCCAACACCTCGTTTTCTTCAATTCCACCAAGTTCTGAATAATCTTTAAGAACCGAGTCTCCAGAACTTGTACTGCTTGTTTTCAAACAGCTTGACAATTTGTTTGGCAATTTCTCACCGATTTGATCACTTAAGCCATTTTCTGTCGTATCCATTTCACCATCAGTAAAATGTTCAGTGCCAGTTTTCCTCTCACCAACTGTATGCACAAAGTCATTGAAAGCAACTTTTTTCTGCAGCCTGTTTGGTTTGTATTTACCAAAAGATTCTGAAAAGGCGTTAGCCACTCCTGAAGAGGAGCTTTCCGACTCTGGTGATTCTAACTCACTCAAAGTTTCTGACGTTTCCTCATCGGTTATCGTTATCTGTACCTTTGGAAAGCGCCTAGTATCCGAAAGATTTGGCGAAACAGAATCTCCTGTCTGGTCTTCGTTAGTATCCTGGGAGGAGTCAGTCCAGCCCTGTTTCTTCCAGTGTTCTTTGTATGTGCTGAGACTGTCTGCACTAGATGCCCGAGATAAGTAATCAGAATGCAATCCAAGGTTTCTTGGTAAGCTTGAACTCCTGTCCCTCAAACTTTCCTTTGACCCAGATCCAATAATCAGACCACCCGCTAAGGCGACACGGAATGATATGCACTTGTCTTTCTGTAAATCTCTATAAGTTCCCATTACTGGGTCTATTATACCACACTTCATTGCTTCGTCCAGCGTTATAATAGTATCGTTTCCTAGATCACGAATCTCATTAAATTTGGGATTTATAAAAGTGCTATTGATAGCTTCTTCAAGAGAGATATACTCGTTGAGAGATGGATCCCAGAATGTGGATGAATATTCATCATATAAACCTTGGTTTAGCGCAGTGTATAAGGAAGATCCTGTTGGACAGATGACAAAACCTTGTCTAATAGCTTCATCTAAAGCCATTACCACATCTGATTGAGGGTGTTTGAATTCACCAGCTTTGACATCAATCATTCCAAGACTGGCAGCTCTCTTTAGTGTTATTGGTGTACATGTATCAGGATCAATGACCTGGGAATCCGTTACATCCAGTAAACTATGTCTATTTGTGTCCCTATGATGATGTGAGACAGACAAACATTCAGCACTTCTAGATGTCATTTTGTCACCTAAAGATGCAGCAGGTAGCATATCAACGCTCAATAATGGCTGAAGAATACAGCTGAAGTTGTCAGTAGGCTTGCTCACAGCCCTACATGCCCAGTTCATAATTAATCCAGAGTTCACAGCCTCTGATAAGCTAATTTGTTTCTCTTTTGAAGGATGTTGTAGAGTATTGGTATTAGGGTCAATCAGACCTCCTTCCACTGCCTCTCTTAGGGTTAGTCTTCTAGATAACCTTGGACTTGTTCGTCCAGTAGGAGAGCGTAAACAAACTGCATCACCATCTAGAAGATGTTTGTCCATAGCTTCTCCAATAGTCTGCAATTCTCTAGAGCGAGGATCACTAAAACTGTTGTTTTCCTCCTGGTAAATACCAGTGACAACAGCCTCATACAGTGGTATGGGGAATGTCAATGAAACGATCAATCCTTCCTTAAGAGCTGCTGCCAGAGATATTTTGTTATGACGTGATTGCGACACACAACCTGTTTCTACATCAAGTATACCAGATTTAACAGCTTGCCCAAAAGGTATAAACTTATTGTGATGGTAATCCTTGATATATGTGTGCGAGGTGTCAACTGCATTTTGTCTCCAAGCTAAAGATAATGGTGTTTTCTTTCCTGTTCCTGGATCCACAATCGAAACAGATTCCATGTCATAATAACCCAAATCAATCGCATTACAGAAAGTCAGATTTTTGCCATGTTTGTTGAGTTCTGCGTCAGTTTGACACAAAACACCATCACATAAAGCCTCTTTGAGAGGAAGACGGAGATCTCTCAGGTTCACCTCCCCTTTCTTTCCATCAATGAAGCCCTTATCTACAGCCTTTGTCAATGTTAAGATAGCATCTAACTCTGGCACATATATATCACACTTTGATCCATCACACAACCCTGATTTCATGGCATCAGTTAATACAACTTGTTTTAAAGATCTAGGGTCAGTCATTATCATATCGTCGCTTAGTGCATTCCGTATGATCAAATCAGCTGGATTCAAACCCTCACAATCAAGGTCATTAATTAAATTATTTTCTACAGCTTCAGCCAATGTCCAAACTTTTCCGGTCTCCTTGTTCAACATGATTCCAGAATCATGATTTATAATGTTCTGCTTCAAGGATTGGTCCCAAGACAAATAAGTTTTAGAAGCAGGATCAAAGATAAGAACGTTGTCAATTTTGACATGCCCCTCAGCAACTGCCTTTCGCAAACTACAAAACACATCCCCTTCCCTTAATTGGCCATTATGTGGATCAAAATAGTTCAATATAGCATCCTTGAAACTCTGAGAAGGTAAGCTGAACTCAGTTTTCCGTACTTCAGATTCATTCACCTCAGGTTTTCCATTGAAAGTTCCAAAGTTAGACCCAGTTGTAGCAGAGTCAGATTGCATGTAACTATCTTGTACCATTTGTTTCAAGACTTCAAGAGATATCTTATAATTTGCTGGAATTGTTACAATCCCAGAGTCCATTGCCTCTCTCCAGGACAAAATAACACCATTTGTAATATCCACAATGCTTCCTGTGTTCTGATCAATAATTCCTGCATCACATGCCTCATCGAAAAAGCAAAGAGAATCTTGTGGTCTTGGTCTAAAGCACACAGAATCTTTCTCCACAATGCCACATTTCAAAGCCTCAACAAGAGTCATTGACCTTCCTGTTTTGGGATCAGTCATTGTCCCTCTGTCAATATCACATAGACCACCAACTACCGAATGAGTTAAACTTAGCCCTGTTCCTGATTTTGGCAAATTACTAACATTTTCAATGGTAGAATCTGAATCTTGCTCATGGGATGTAAAAGCTTCTGGGATAGTGTAGTCAGTTGAAATGTTTGAATTGGAAATTGATAAAAAGCTGCTAGAGTACTCCGAATCTATGGCTCTCTGACGCTTGATGCGTTGGTTGAAAACATAACCAGAATTAGAAGACCTGTCGTCTGGATTAAATTGATTATAGTCCAAAATATTTGGATTGAATATAAGGTCATCTTTAACTGCCTCCCACAATGTAAGCGTTTTGCCTGTCTTGTCTTTAATAGTACCAGAAATACCATCAATGATCCCCTCCTTAATAGCTTTGTCTAACGGTATTTGTCTTTTATGACCAGGAACTTGAACACAAGATAATTTGGGGCTAATCAGGCCAATCTCAATGGCGTCTAATAAGGATAATGTTTCCCCAGTTTTGGGATTAATGATTTTGCCAGATGATTCATCCATTAGCCCTTGTTCTTGGACATCTCTTAAACTAAGATGTGGTGTTCTACCGTCTACTACAAAGCCTTTGTCCAAAGCATGTTTTAATGGGATAACTTTGTTTGACTGTGTATTTTTTATAGAACAAGTTTTGGCATCAAGAATGCCAAACTCCAGAGCTTCATCAAGTGGAATAAGACTGCCACTGACAGGGTTTCTTATCAAAGTTTGGTTAGTTTCAATCAGATTCTTCTTTATTGCTTCAAAAAGTTCAAGTTCAGAATCGTCTCTAGGATCATGAAAAGTTCCTGTACTTCTGTTATATAACCCAAGCTGTATAGCTTCTTCAAGGCTAAAGTTTAGATCTCTTGAATCCACAAACAGACCAGTTTCAATAGCTTCTTGGAAACTAACTTTTATATCATTAGAACTACTGAAAACTGTGCCATTTGTGATATCAAGCAAACCACTTTCCACAGCCCTGAATAAAGATTGGATAGTCATTTTACTTGGGTCTTTCACTAAAGTCAAGTTTGACATAAGGAGGCCTCCATCAATAGCTTTCTTCAAATTAACCTTTTCACCCATAAATGGATCTTCTATTCTTGGTCCCTCCATATCTATTAGTCCATAAGAAAATGCTTCTGGAATGGATAGCTTTGAATGTTCAACATCAATAACAAACCCTTCTCTCACGGCTTTTATTAAAGGAATGCTAGATATCAAGTCTTGAGACTTCAAGGATCCTGTACCAAGGCTAACAATACCGTCTTCAATGCCTTGATCCAAAGATACAAATTTATTGTCTTTGAAGTGCCTCACTCTAGTTTTGGCACCATCCACCAAACCAGAATCAACAGACTCCTGCAACGTTAGCTGTTGGCCTGATTTTGGATGAACAAATCTGCGCTTACTCACATCGTACAACCCATGATCAACAGAAGCTTTAAGGCCAAGGTCTGGCCACTGAGCATCAATTACTAGTCCTTTTTGTACAGCTTCTTTAAAACTTACAAGTTCTTTTGTAGTTGGGTCTACAACACACTCCGACTTTAAATCAAACTGCCCTTTTTTGATAGCTTCACCCAAGCTTATAAAATTGTCTGAATTTGGATCTCTGATCAAAATATTATCAAACTGGGAACTGTCTGAATCCCCTATAGAAGATTTCCTCCATGAAACACTCGAAAAGCTGTCTGTTTGGTGTTCATCTGCTTCAAAGAGACCATTCATAATAGCCTCTTTCAGAGATATCGGTGTTTTTGTGTCAGGGTCTATTATCTTAGACCTGTCTGGGTCTATTACACCAAGATTAGTAGCTTCTGTGATGCTAAGGGGTCGTCCAGTGTATGGATCTTTTACAGTGGCAAGTTTTGTATTGACTATACCTAGTTTGATGGCATTTGGTAATGTAAATCCTTTCTCTGGGAAATGAATCATTACATCACTGTCTATTGCCTCCTTAACTGCCATAACTTTTCCACCAGAGAGTTTAAGTTTGTTAAGCTGTACATCATAACTCCCATTGTTTATAGCACTTTGCAATGTATGGATAGAGCCAGACGAGGGGTCTTTTATAAGAGTGTGTTCGGCATCGATAACGCCAGCATCTAATGCTTCCTGTATGAATAGATTTCTTTTAGACTCTTGGTCGAAAAGGAGACATGTTTCAGCATCAAATAAGCCTTCCAAAGCAGCTTTGGGAAGGGTGACTGGTGAGCATACAACTGACTGTCGCAATATGCCCATCTTCAGTGCTTTATGCAATGGTATTAACTCCTCCTGTTCTGTATCCACTACCAAAGCAGTTTCAGGATTAATCAAATCATTTGCCAAAGCTTCATGTATTGTAAAACATTTTCCTGAAGCTGTATCCAGTATTTTTGCATGCTCAACATTAACCATTTTGTCTTGTATGGCTTGCCCGATTGTCACAGCATTCCCAGTTTTTGGATGAACAAAATTGCCAGTCTTTTTATTTATTAGTCCTTGTTGAACACACTCTACCAAGTCATGGACAGTTGAGTTGTTCTGAGATAATATAAGTCCTTTTTCAACAGCTTCTGCTACTGATGATGTTTTACCAGTTTTAGGGTTTGTGTATGTACCCCTTTCTGGGCTTAATATTCCCATTTGAGTAGCACCTTCAATTGTCATTGTCGTTCTTGAGACAGGATCTCTAACCTGCACAGTTTTCCTATCAATAAAGCCAGATTCAATTGCACTACGAAAAGACATTGTTAGATTCACAGAAGGATCTTTAATCTGGCAAGTGTTTCTATCAAAAAGCCCTTCTTCTATCACTTCCTGAAGACTAAAACCAGGTTGGATTTTGGTGTCAATCAAAATGCCTGCATCTAAAGAATCAAGGAATGATCTAGTACCTCCATCAGATGAATGGTATGAGCCATCCACTCTACTTACAACACCGTGATCAACAGCTGTCTCAAAATCTAAAACAGACTTAGTTTCAGGGTCGTGTATCTTAATCAAATCAACATCTAACAGCCCAATTTTAATCGCCTCCTCAAATTGCAATTCTTGTTTAGTTTCTGGATCTATGAAACGTTGAGATACTTCGTCATATAAACCTTCATCCATGACATCTGATAAAGCTAACTTTAGTGGAGCTTTAGTTTTTACTATCAATCCCTTTTCTAATGCAAATGACAGGGAAAGTTGATTTCCTGACATGTCTTTCATTTTTCCTTCTTTCAAGTTAATCACTCCGGCACTTGAAGCTTCATGTAATGTTAACAATTCACCAGAAATTGGATCTTTAATGAGCGAAGATGGATCGATAATTCCACCTTCAAATGCATTTTCCAGAGATACTGCTTCTCCTGACTGTGGATGACTAACCGAGTTAGTTAATGGGTTATAAAGTCCTTTGTTTAAAACTTCATCTAAAGAAATGGGAATTGCCATTGGTAATTCTGGAATAATATCTAAAAGATTACGTATCTTTTTGGAACGCCAAACATTCATGATATCACCGGATTCAGGATCAACCATACCCCAGGACAAAGCATTAGCCAGAGTGACCTGGTCACCAGTAGAGGGGTTGAGAATCTGTGTCTGTGGATCTATCAGTCCCCTTTCTATAGCTTGCATAAGGTTTAATTCTCTCCTGGACAAAGGATCATAGATCTTCTTTGAAAGTGGGTTAAACAGATTTTGGTGAACAGCTGCCTTTAAGGAAATGCCCCCGTTTGTCGGGACACCAACTAAAGGAAGGCTTATTTCATGGCCATCAGCTGACAATAATTTACCACTTTCAGGATGTAATATCTTTTGTTTTATAGCTTCTTGAACAGATATAGGAATTTGATCATTTGGATTAGTTATTTTGGAATGTTCATCAATAATACCTGACTTTATTGCAGTATATAGGGAACTGGTCTTGTTTGTCAGTGGATGTTTAACTTGACCATCTTCTGTAAGAAGGCTAAGTGCTTTAGCGGCCTGCATTGATAAAGATGGCTTGGCTGGATTTACAATGATCCCTTCTTTATTTGCTCTACTAAATGTCACCACCTTTTCAGAGGCAGTGTCTAAAACTGTTCCCATGTTTGAATCTATAAGTCCAAGTTCAATTGCCTTGGATAATTGGTGAGTGTTCCCTGTTTTAGTGTCTTTTACAAAACTAGATTTGTCAATAATACAATTTTGGTTCAAGGCCTCTTGTAAAGTGATTTCCTTATCAACACCTAACATAACTTGGCCTGTTTTTAAGTTTATTTGGCCTTCATTGACAACTTGATACAATGTCATTGGGAATAGAGTTTTAGTGGGATGATCAAATCCGTTTGTATGTTCACTTATATTTTTGGGGTCCCCATTTGTTATGACTTTTGGCTTCGATGCATCAACGACCAAAGATCTTTTCACAGCTTCATGTAGAGGAAATCGTTTTAAAGATTTTGTGTTTAAGACTTCACAAGTTTTAGCATCTATCACACCTTTCTCAATAGCTTCTCTTACTGATAACTGTTGTTTTGTTTTTGTGTCAAATATTGCAGAATTCCTAACACTAAGGTAACCTTTGTTGACCATATCTTCCAGAGACAGAAGTTTTCCAGTGTCTGTATCATGGAACGTTTTACTGATCGGTTCGTACATTCCAGATTCAACAGCTTCTTTTAAAGAAACAGTTGCACTTGAAAGTTCCGTAACAAATCCACACCTCTTGGCTTCAGTCCAAGAAATCCATTTTCCAGAAACTGTGTCCTTGACCAACCTTCTCTGATAATCGAAAATACCTTGCTTTGAAGACAACTGAACAGGTAATTGGCTTCCTAGCTTGCGATCCAGTATTCTCGTATTTTGTGTTACTTCACCCTGACATATCAGATTTAAAAGTCCTTCCCCAATAGCTTGTTTCAGTTTTGACATATGGTCTTCATTGGTGCTTTCTACGGGCAGACATTCAACACGAAGTAGGCCAGTGAGGATACTTTCTTTCAATGAGCAAATTTTATGCAGAGAAAAATCTTCTATATTTCCTGTTTTTAAGCTAACCTGATTAGCTTTACATGCTTCACCAAAAGACTGATAACCACTGTCAGTTTTGAACAACAAGTAGTCAGTATTCAGTAAACCAATGTCTATTGCTTGGGAAAGTGTTAAACAGGCACCAGAAGTAGGATGTCTAATTGCCATGGTTGATGGGTCCCAAAAATTTGTGATTAATTTTTCCATAAACAATGACAATGTATTATGAATGGGTACAGCAATAATAAGTCCCCTTCTCAGACCCTCTGTTACATTGAATTCTTTCTCGTTAAGTGTGTCTTTTACTTTACCAGAAGAAATGTCAATAATGCCACTATGAATTGCTTCATGAAAAGTCAATAAGCGTCCAGAGTTTGAGTCTTTTATTTTAAAGCTTTTTGGATCAAGAACTTTCATTTTTAAAGCTTTTTCAAATGACATCTGGGAACCAGTCTTCGGTTCAGAAATAATTTTGCCCTCTGAAGATAAACAGCCTCTTCTAGAAAGTTCAGCCAACGTTAAAGGTGTAACAGATTTCATCACAATGTTTTGATTTAAAGCTTCTTCCAATGGAATTGGATTTTTGTCAACATAAGTAATATCACATGTCTTTGGATCAATGACACCTTTTGTTATTGCTTCCATTAAAGAAATTACTTCCTCAGGTAATTGAATGTCAGTCAAGTTAGGAGAGATAAATCCATGTCTGAGAGCAGCCCCTAATGAAAAGTAGGATTTAGTAAGAGGGTCTAGGAACAGTTTAGTGCTAGGATTATAGTGTCCGCTTGTTACAGCATCTTGTAGTGACATAGGGGTTCTTTTTACTGGTAAATGGGGGTCATTTGAATCAATAATCACATTGCTTGATGAATCCGGAATAGTTGATTTGTTCTGTCCCTGAAATTCAAATTAAATTATGACACTAAATTATTTCAATGGAAAAAAATAGATGAGCTAAATAAATATACAAAAATGAAAGTAAGCTACAAGTACAAAGTAAAACATGGCTTACCTTAATGGGTGTTTCTTTTCCGTCCAGTTCAGGTGGTACAGATTTTCCAATTACCTTAACAGTTCCACTAACATCTTCTGTCTCAGTTTCGACGACACCATCTGCTAACGCATCTTGTAAGGACATCTTCTGTCCAGTCGAGGAGTTGACCACTGTGCCAGATGAATCTATAGTAAAGCCTGGTTTAGTTACATAAGACGCAGAACTGGAAGTAACACGTACCTCTGTAGATGTTTTTGAAACAACTTCACCATTCTTGACCACAGTTTCTTCTACTGGCTTCAACGGGGATCCTTCATTTATGGTCACAATTTGATCCTTCTTTATGTCAGTTTTAGGTTTAGGGTCAATTTCATCACTTGCGGAGAGTTTGGGTTGTACAAATCCCTGTGAAACTGCTTCCTCGACTGTCATGGTTTGAGGTGAATGGTCCGAGCTTAGCTTTGTGAATTTTCCAGTACTAAAATCAAGGAAACCCTTTTGAATAGCTTCTTCAAAAGAAAGGCAGTCTGGTTTAAGCTCAGGTTGGTGTGCATCATTGTCAGCTGTTTTCTGTGTAGTAGTCAAGAAACCACATATGATAGCTTCATCAACAGACATACTTGTTCCAGTTTCAGAGTTGTAAAATTGTCCATCAGAATTAAAAAGATTTTTTACATAAGCTTCTGTGAATGTCATACTTTCTGAGGGTGGTGTCTCTTTCAACAATCCTTTGGTAAGAGCTTCTTTGATGGGAATAAGCTGGTCACTTTCAAGGTCTTTGAATTCACCAGAAGTGGCATCAATACGGTCTTGTTTCAAGGCTTCTTTGAATGTTACAGGAGATCCATTTAGAGTGGTTGGGGCTTGAGCTTCTCCTTTTACCATAATAACTGAACCGAGTTTGCGCTCTCTAGGAAAGGCGAAAGGAGATAAACTTCCTATTTGCATGGCTTCATTGACATTTAACCAATTACCAGACATACTGTCCCAAAATTTTCCCGTTTTAGTGTTGATTAATCCACTTGTGAAGGCATCTACAAAGGTCATGGTTTTGGCATTTCGACTTAAGTGTGGGGATATTTGAAAAGTAACACCATTTTCGTTCGTTATAATGCCATCAATAATCATCTGATCAACGGTACTACTTCCACCAAATTGGTGGTGAGAGAACATCCCAGTTGCTGGATCAATGTGTCCGTGTTGTAGAGCATCACAAAAGGTAAGTGGCAGAGCAGATAAGTTATCGGTGCTTCGGCTTGGCCTGTGCTCCGTTATTACCAGTTGTCTTCTAACAGCTTCAGCGAGATCCATACTTTTACCAGTTTTGGTGTCAAGAAACTGACCTGCGGAATCAATTATACCCATTCTAAGAGCATCATCAACATTAATAAGGGTTCCCCTGCTAGTGTCAATCACATTAGATATCGTCACAGTTCCACCAGGGGTTTTAACATGTGTCTTTCGTTGAGTTTTCGTAACTGTTTCCACAAAGCCAGCTACCAAACCTTCTTTCATGGCATCTTCTGTAGGTACCTGTTTTCGTGAAGCAGTGTCGTAAAATGTTTTTTTGTCTGGTGAGAGAATACCTCTTGATATAGCTTCTCCTAAAGTAAGTTCCAAGTTTAACTTTGTATCCAAGACTGATTTTATATTGATGTCCTTTGATTTAACGACTGATGTATCATCCCCACCTGTTCTAAATCCTATGATAAGATTCTGTTTCAATGCTTCCATGAGATCAAATGACATTTCACTGTGAGAGTCACTGTATGTTCCTGTATTTACATCAATAATACCTCTGCGTACAGCTTCTTGTACAGGTAACTCTATGCCTGTCATAGGGTCTCTTACACTTTCCACTTTAATTCCATCAATGACTACAGATGAATCAGAGGAACCTAAAGCTGGAATTTGACGCACTGTTGCTAGGCCAGAATCCACTGCTTCTTGTAGAGATATCTTATTTCCAGACACAGGATCAATTACCCGACCAGAAGGCACATCAAATAACCCACGCATAGCAGCTTCGCCGATTGACATTGCCTCTCCACTTCTTTTGTCGATAACAGATTTGATTGACATGGTTTCATGCATAACTTCTGTGACATGTGGTCTATTCCCAAATGTGTCATTAGAAGTCACATCAGAGAAGGATTTATCAGCCGAAATCAGGCCTTGATTGATGGCTTCAGGGATAGGAATATCTTTGCCAACTGATTTATCATGATAAACACCTTGTTGTAAATTTAGTAAGCCCATATCAATAGCCTGAGAAACTGGTAAATCAGACCCTGTAGCTGGATCTTTCACCGACTGTATAGAGAATGTTTTCTTTTCACGTATAACAGTAGATTCCTGTTCTGCTTGGTCCACACTTCCTTCTTCAGCCTTAACAAGTCCTTTACTGATGGCATCACTGATGTTCATAGTTTGACCTCTATGGTTGGTGTAATGACCTGAGTTTTCATCAATAATTCCTCTAGCGATTGCATCTTCTATGGGGAGAAAACTGCCACTTGCTGGGTCATATGCAGATTGTAAAACAAAAGCTTGTTTTTGTCGAGCATGAACAATTCTGATAGGCTCAATGGGCTTTGATGATTTTCCATACACAAGACCATGTTTAACAGCTGAACTAAGTGGAATAATTTCACCAGTTTTTAAGTTACGTAGGATTCCTTGTTGTATGTCTAATATACCCCGTTCTGCAGCTTCAAATATAGGAATGTCTTTCCCAGTGGATGGGTCTTGAACATACTGAATACTCAAAGTCCTTGTATGACTGACTAAATCTTCTCTCGATCTATCATAAGTCTGATTCGTTTGTTGTTGGTTATCAACTTCAGTTGCCACAACCCATCCACGTTCAATTGCTCTCTGTATAGGCATGAATTCTCCAGTTTGTGGGTTGACAAACAGGTCTCTATCCTCAAGGATAATACCATGTCTGACAGCATCCTCAAGGCTCATTCGATTGCCGGTGGAAGGGTTAACAACATGAGCAACTCTCACAGATCTTTTATCAGCTACAGTTAGTTCAGCTTTTAATCCGGATACTGTTTCTATGTGTTTGGTGGCAAAACTGTCAACGACCTTTCCTTCAACAAGCCCAAGTTTAAAAGCTTCTAGAATCATCAGAGATTCTCCAGTGGTAGTGTCACAATATGTTCCTTCAGAAACATTGACAATTCCTTTTCTCAGAGCAGTGTCCAAATCTAATCTATGGTTGGTATTTGGTTCTATGACAGCGTCTACATTAATTTTCTGTACAGTCTTTTTTATGATCTTTTCATTAGATGATTTGTTGAGTGTGGCTTCTGTGACTGTGCCATCACTTATAAGCTTGTCAAAGCTTATTGGCACAGCTGTTTTTAAATCTGTCATATGACCAGTGCTATCGAGAACTCCAATACCAAAAGCTTCTCCAACACCATAAACCTGGTCTGTGTGAGGGTCAATGACCTTCATAGATTGTGGGTGTAGTAAGCCTCCATGGAAAGCTTCCTTTAGTGTATGTGGGCGTCCAGTGGTGGGGTTTGTAAAAGTTCCAGTTTTAGTATTTAGGTAACCACTTGATATAGCTTCACTGACAGTCATCACTTTAGAGATAGGAGTACCTTCAGATGCAATTTCTTCTGTTTCTGTGATCTCTAACACATCTGGTTGAACTTGACGGACATTGGTTGCTTTAACTGAAAAAGCCTTCTGTAATTTATCCTTAGCTGCCATTCCAGCTAAAATAGGGACACCAACAAAAGCCAACAGCCCCATTTTAGCAGCATCCTTGAGAGCCATCTTACGATTTGATTGTGAGTCAATGAACAATCCACTCCTTGGATCAATTCGGCCCTCTTGTAGACCTTGCTCTACTGTAATGGTTCGACTTGATGACGTATCATACATTGTAGTTGACCCATCAATATAACCCTCTCTGATTGATTCTGGGAGGGACATCTTCCTTCCAGTTGCAGGATCGGTGAATTTACCAGAATCATGATCAAAAAGCCCCGCATCAATAGCAGATATCAAGGTCAGTTTTTGGTTACCAAGTACATCCTCAGCAGTTGGGTCTAGAAGCTGGTCCCTAATTGCATCCAATATAGCTATCCTGGATCCAGTCCGTGGGTCAGTGTACTGGTTAACACTAAGGTCAAGTATTCCTTGATCTATTGCTTCTCTAAACGAAAGTCTCTTTGAAACGGGTCTGTCACGAGTTGATGCATTTCTCCTTTGAACTGTTGATTCCTGACTTTCAGTTATAACTTCGGTTGTCTGTTCAGACACATATTTTGAGTCAGAAAATGGGGTTGATGTAGATAATGGTGATCTACTTGACACAGATATTTCTGAAGTCGCTCTAGGGCTGATTTCCGCTAATCTCTGGTCAAATATATTTTCTTGTGAGCTTCGACTTGAAATTTGCTGTGGAAAACTTTCTGTCCTTGAAAGATGACCAAATTTGATGGCAGCTTGAACAGACATCACTTCATTGGAAACTGGGTGGATAAAAGTTGAACTTGATTCATTTATAAGATCTCTCTCCAGAGCTTCTCGGTATGACAATTCCTTTACTTGACTGTCAAAATCGTTCGGTCTGCTTAACTTCCTCCTCTTGAACTCAGGAGAAAGCCTTTTTCTTAGTCTTTCCATAGTTTGCTTTACTTCTTGCTCCCTGACGAAATCACTTTGCAGAATGTGCTGTTCGTCTGAGAATACATTAGGAATAAGGCCTTCTATTAATGCCTCACTCAGTGGAATTCTTTCTTTTGTTCCTAAGTGAACAAGTTCCCCAGTCCATGGATCTAAGATTTTCTTATCAATGGCTTTTGGAATAGATAGAAGTCTGCCTGTCTTAGGATCAATAATTCTTGAACGGTCTTGGTCAATTATGCCACGGCTTATAGCATCTCTCAGAGACAATATATTTCCAGATGGAGTGTGAGTTAGCCTCCCTCCTTGTAATGTAATGATGCCTTCAACTATAGCAGAATTTAGAGTTGGATTTTTTTGTGGTAAGCCTTGGCTTGAAACATGTGTGCTTCTGGTAGTTTCAGTAGCATAAGATCCTTTTCCAGACTTAGTTACGTCATCACCATCCTGTCTAACAGTATATCCTGGCAGGACGACATCCTGTCTTGTAATAGAGAACTCTGTTGAGCTTTGCAGAGCCTTTTGGATAATATCTTCTGCAAGTGTTTCTCCACTAATAGCAGCAAATGTTTGGGCAACCCTTAAATCAACCATGCCTCTGTAAAATGCTTCTGTTGCGGTCAGCTTTTTCCCTGTCCTTGAGTCAATAATTTCCCCAGTTGTCCAGTTAAGTGTGACTGGGGAAGAAGAGCCTTCTGGACGATATTGTTTAGCTAATTTCTCAACTATGTCCGAGTCCAACACACCTTTTTGTACCGCTTCCACAACAGTCATTCTTTGTCCTGAATCATTATCCACTACTTCACCTTTCTTCCAGTCTATTGAAATGTTCCTGTTTGATGAGAACATAGTAATTGGCTTCCCAGCATCAGCATCCAGACGATGGGATATCTGCTCTGCTGTCTGTAAATCAATTAGTCCACTTCTTACCGCATCAATCACGGTCATCTGTTGGCCGGTCTGAAGGTTAGTAATATTACCAGTGGAAAAGTCGATGACAACATTTTTAACAACTTCTGACACCTGGGGATTTCTAGAGGCATTAAGAAGGTGCATGGGGTCTGTGCGGTGAATAGTAGACTGTGCAAGAAAAGAGTGCAGTGCTTCTCTAGAGGTTCCATCACCAGGTCTACTGCCACTTACCCTGATAGTCTCAACGTTTATCCGTGGTTGAGGTTTGGAGATAACAGTTTCTTCCTCTGTTACAATGATCCCTGATGGCTGAGACACCTTGATTTCATCTCCAGGCTTGGCATAAATAATGGTTGTCACTGGCTTTGAAGGAGGCTCATCATTGGGGAATTGATAACCATTAACTCTCGTCTCAGTTGTTTCTGTGGTACTGTAATTGCTGGTCATAGGCATTTGCTGACTGGATCTAGTCTCAGTTGTTTCTGTGGTACTGTAATTGCTGGTCATAGGCATTTGCTGACTGGATCTAATAACTTCAGAAGTACTATACGTGTTGGAAGAAGGTCTTTGTGGGGTTGATCTAACCACATCAGTTTTTCTCTCTATATTTGTCCATGTGACATCTTCTTTCAGTTTACTTCCTGTAAAGTCATAAATGGCCTTTCCTGCCATTACGGGTGCTCCTACAATAGCTAGTAGGCCAAGTTTTACAGCATCCTTTGCGGATATTTTCTGACCCTTCTTGATATCTGTGACTTCACCAGTTTTCCTATCAAGTATACCTCGTCTTATCGCAGTGTCCAAATCAACCATTTCACCGCGTTCTGTGTCACATATTTTAGCACCATCACTTGGAATCCGACCCTCAATTAAAGCTCTCTCAATTGGTACATCTTCCTTTGTATTGGGGTCATATAAACGTCCAGCTGAAGCATTGTATGTTGATCCAATCATCCCTTGATCTAAACAATCTTGAAGTGACTGGCTTTTTCCTGTTCTAGGATTATTGACAGATCCAGTTTGCACATCAACAACTCCAAGGCGTATTGCTGCTGTGAGCGTGTATTTTCCACCAGAATTTGGGTCAGTAATTGTGGTTGATTTTCCAGAGATGATGCCAGTATTGACAGCTTCAGAAATACTCAAAGACTTGCCAGATTGAGGATCTGTAAACATGCCTGTTGTTGGGTTGACAAGACCAGCTTCAATGACATCTTGCAGATTTAAACACGGTGATGTATCTGTCTTTTGGAATATAGACTCCAGATGTATCCCCCTTGACCTAATTGCATCAAGATCGACAATACCAGAGTTAAGGTTAATCAAACCACTTGACACAGACTGTGTCAGTGTCATAGATCTACCAGTAGTCATATCTCTGAGGGCAGGTGTATTTGGGTTTATTAATCCATGAGCTATAGCTGCACTTAAGGTAATTACTTCCTTTGTACCTGGGTGTCGAAAAGTTCCTGATTCTAAATCAAAAAGTCCAAGTCTGACAGCTGATTCAAATGAAATAGGTGGAGCTTGATAGGAAATAACTTCATCTACAGTTATCTGACTTGGCTCAGAAAATGTGACAGAACTGAAGGCCGAAGAAGAATCTGGAAATGTATTGAAGTTACCAGTTGATTCCATTGTCATCTGTGAAGTAGCTACTTGGCGTGGAGATGGTCTAGTTATTTGGCTACTACCTTCAAATTGCTGGGATGAAGACTCCACACCTGTGTTGTAGTTCAAAGTTTCCACAGCAGGTGATGGACCTCGGTTTTGTTGCAGTTGATGTAGTCTTCCAGCTTCAGGTCTCTCAGCCCTCATATCGACAGATGAGGCAATGACTGGATCTATCATTTTCTTGATAATAGGCTGTTGAGCTCTTAATAATTGTGCGGCAATGGTAGCTTCATCTGTTGCTTTCGAGAGAGTGAAGAAATTGTGGGCAATAGCATCATCAAATGACCAAGAAACTCTTGCTCTCTTATCATAAAATTTGCCCTTGTCAATATCAATTATTCCTTCTTTTATAGCTTCATGAACCGATATCTCTCGGCCTGTCAAGGTGTCTTTGACTGAAGTAACATTTTGAAGAATAGCTGCTGGGGAACCGGCCACAAATTCACTCCTAAAAATCTCCTCTTCTTTTGTTTTTGATGTCATTTCACCATGAATAAGACCTTTGTTTAATGCAATGTTAATTGGCATGCTTTCTCCAGTCATTTGATTGATGTAAATGCCTTTTTGCAAGTCAAGAATACCTTGCTCAACAGCTTCATCATAAGACACCATTTGCATTGTTGCTGGATCAATGACACTGCTGACACTGAAGGTCATCGTTTCAGACATAACCTCTTCTACAAGAGTTGCCTCGGACTGTTCCTGTTCATCAGTAATGTGAATACTAGACACAGATGATCGATCGTCATCCCCAGACTCTGTTGTTTCGGTAAAGACAAGTTTTCTCTCTATAGCTTCATTGATGGCCATGTTTTGACCAGTCACAATGTTAATGTACAAGCCACGCAATTGGTCAATTATTCCTGCCTCCATTGCTTCGTTAACACTTATTGTTTTTCCAGTTCTTGGGTCCAAAACTGATGTTACTGCAAGTGTGATATTTTTAGTTGTAATGACTCGACTGCTGTCATCTGCAGATTGTGTCACAGACAGAAGATCTCCATCAATAAGTCCTTTATCAATAGCTTCTGTTATAAGCATGCTTTCACCAGTTTGGGGATTAATATACAGTCCTCTTGTTTCATCCAAAATCCCTGCAGCTATGGCATCCGGAACATTCATCCTGGCGCCAGTGATGGGATGGAGTACATTTTTCAAGTTGTAAGTTCTTGTTTCTCTTACACTACTATCTCCAAAGCCTCCATCTCCCTGCGCATTACTTACATCTTCAGCTATCACTAGGTTCTGTTTAATGGCTTCACTTAACGGAATAGATTTTGGCCTTCCGAAATTATCAACACCAACATACTGACCATTAACCTGGTCAATTATGCCTTGTCTGACAGCATCACTCACACCCACTCTTTCCTTGGTTCTTGGATGTATTGCAGCAACTATAGTGAATGCCCTAGTTTCTTTAATTGGTGCAGTCCCTGATTTTGAAACGTCAGAATTTTTGGAATGCTCAGCAATAATCCAACCTTTTTCTATTCCTGAATTAACAGACATTGTCTCACCACTAGTTGAATTGTAAAATGTTCCTTTTGTTAAATCTAAATATCCATTTTCAACAGCTTCCATGACAGAAATAATTTTTAATGTCCTGGGGTCTTTCACAGATTTAATAGTCATATGGCGCTGTTCTGATATCACAGTTTGGTGAACACCTGGTTTGGCAAGTGTGGTTTGAGTTAGAGTGAAGGCATTTCCAGATGCTTTAGTTAAGTAGCTAGACTCCACAGTAGCCCCTGTTGCTGTTTTTCGTTCATATTTTTCAGAAAGGCCTTTCATCCACAATTCTGCAGCATTTTGCAAACCTGGTGAATCTGGAGTGTCTAGTGTCTGTGCTGGCCATTCTGATGTAAGACGTAGAAAACCTCTTCGGATAGCCTCATCAACAGTCATTGATTCTCCAGAGTTTGGATTGGTGAATTTTCCTGTTTTCTCAATGAGGTAACCTTTACTGATGGCATCTGAGACAGATATAGCTGTTACTGAGGACATCAGAAGTGAACTATCCACCCTTGTTGTGACAGTAGTTGATGTTACTAGAGCACTGATAATACTGAGGATGGAGTGAGCTTCTTCTGCCTCAATGGTCCCGTCAGAAGCGGCTTGTTGAATTGTCACTTTTTGTCCAGTTCTACTGTCTATTATTTCTCCCCTCTCGGCATTAAGTTGCTTGAGCAATATAGCACTGAGTATTGAACGCTTACGTCCAGCTGCGTCTTGTAATCCTGAGATATCTTTAAGCAAAACATCAACCAGCTCATCGTCTACATATCCGTGTCTGGAAGCCTCTCTCAAAGAGAGTTTACGTCCAGTTCTTTTGTCCATATACTGCCCAGAGCCAAGAATAATTCCTTTGTCGATAGCATCCATTAAACTTATGAAATCTCCAGTTCTTGTATCCTTTATTCCATGTTTAGCAAAAACAACATCTTCTCGGACCAGTTTGAGGTCACCATTTTCTAATGCATTTAGTATAGAGGCTGAACGTCCTCTTTTGTTAACAAAATGTCCAGAGCTATCCAGAAGACCTTTTTTCCTTGCTGCATCCACAGATATAACATCATTAGAGTCTGATTCTATGATGCACTTGGTTTCCGTATCCAATATTCCTTCTCGGACTGCCTCTAACAAGTTCATGCTCCTTCCTGTGGCCATATCCACAATATTACCACTGTCATTCAAGGCACCGGATTCCAGTATTTCAGGCAATGTTAATGGTCGAACTAAGAATCCCTCCTGAAGACATGTGTGGAGGAGCATTTTCTTTCCTGTGGATTTGTTGATAAAAGTACCACTGTGTAGGTCAATCAAGCCCTTAGAAACAGCTTCTGTCACTGTCAGTTTTCTCTTGGATGCTGGATCAAGTACTTCTTTCAGGGTGGTTTTAATATAACCTTTCTCTATTGCCTTGAGTAGCGACATACATTCACCAGATACAGGGTCAGATATTTCTCCTGTTGATTTATGGTATAATCCTTTCTTAACAGCATCTGATAAACAAAGAGCCGTTTCAGCTGCTGAGAAATCAACATCCCCAAAGACAGCTTGCGACTGTGTAACTGTAGATATCACAACCTCTTTTTCTACTAGATTGGACCCAACTGGTTTAGAAATTAACCTACGAGTTATGGCTTCATCAATATTCACAAATTGTCCTGTTGTAGAATCTTTGACCACATTGTCTGTTGGATTGTACAGATTTTTCTGCATAGCCTCCAGGAGGTTACAGTCTCTGCCATTATTTGGGTCGATAATTCCGGAAGGTTTCGTGAGTTGTTCCATAAGCGATTGGTTTATGTAGCCTTTTCTTGTAGCTTCCAAGAAGCTTAATTTAGTTCTGGCTTTTAAGTCCATGAAATGACCAGACTTCAAATCAAGTATGTCATTATCAATGGCTTCCCGTAAAGTTAGCCTATCTCCAGACCTAGTATTGAGGATAGCAGACACATGGAGAATCAACCCTTTGGGATACACAGTTTTTTGATTGGCACGAACCAGAGTTTGTACATGTCTGACAGACCTTTTCTCTTTGCTCTGAACAGAGATACTTGTCAAGTTGGTATCTCTGTGACTTGGGGAAGTAGGTGGTTCAGGTTGGGATCTCTCCTGTTCAGATTTCGTGACCTTAACAGTCCTGCTTACTTTGGGGGCATCTTGTTGGATTGTTGTTATTCTGGCTTCACTAATGTAAGGCTTTGGACGGCCACCAACATGGGGTGCTTGGAGAGTTCCAAAGGCTTCGAAGTCTGACAAATTGTGAAAAAATTCTTGCATGTCTTCATCAGCTAACATGGAAGAGCGTTTTGCCAGCTCTGCACGGAATGTCCGAAGTAAAGGTATTTGTTCATCTATCACCATTTGGAACTGAAACAAATGTAGAAAAAAGAGAGTAAAGGAATGCTTTTTGATTTGGTGTTGTGCATTGTATATGTCATGATGGCAGTATCGATTTGGCGGCATGGCGGCACTGACAATTTGCATTGAAGGAAACGACTTTACGAATTTAATTGGTTACCAAAATATCAATTAAAATATCGCACATATTAAAATACTCAAAAATACCCATGCATTCATTTAACAAACACTTGCAATTTAAGTTTACCTTCCCTATATGGCAAATTGAATACATTTTTTCACATGCCAGCATATCATTAACTTTTTAGTCCTCTCCGCCATATTAGCTGTTATTTCATATACCAATTAGCTGTACGCTTAAGGTGAACCAACTAATCAAAACCCACAATTAAATTATTTGTGCAATAAACAATCTTTGTTTTTTGGGCAAGTTTAAAAAGAATCACAATTTTAAATCCTAAAATAGTTTTATTGAAAATATTTAATAAATCTGTCTAATGAAAGGGTAAATAATCAATCTACGGGTCTGTTACTGACCTGTAGATACTACTTCTATTAAACCCTGATGTTAGTCCTCAGCAAAGAAAAATTATAATTATAGATAATCTCATGCTAATAAACATATTTGAACTAAATGTCTAAAGAGGACTGAATTTTTTGTTTTACAAACAAATTATTTTTTGAATTGATGGATTGATTGGCCTTTAACGCCGAACTCAGGGGTATTTCACCTATATGACGGCGTGTCAGCCCAATGGGTGGAAGAAACCACAGAAAAACAAAAAAAGGACCAAAAAACAACACAAAAAAATCTACAGCCCCTGTCACTCGCAACAGTCCAAAGAAACTTACTTTGATATCAATATTAGCCTCTGAGAGGATAGATGTGATATCTTTAAGCCGTGCATTCGTCCAAGCCACCATATCCATGAAGCGTTTGTTGAGTCTATCTAACTCAACTTTAACTGTATCTGCTCCACCTCCCAGTGTAGCTCTGTTACACAGGCTGCGTATCAAACCAGCATCCACATCCTCCAAGCTCTGTTGGTACTTCCTCAATTTACGATCGTAAATCTGAAACGAAGAAAAAAAAATGGTTTTCAAACAGCTCACAAAATTAGCAATAACAACACATTTTCGTATCCCTTTTTGCACAGTCACACAAGCTACGATAACGGTGGACGATTGATAATCCTAAAACCTGTTCTTTCGATAAAGTTGGCAAAAGTTAGAAAAATAATCTGGTGATATTACTTCATTTTAGATACCATCTGTTTAACTTGTATTGTGCTTACATGGTTTGACAGGGGTGCCTTCACCAAACTATCTACTAAACATACATGTAACCTGCCTGGAAAGCTCTGAGGAAGGACATACTATCATCGCGAGATAGGTTAGGGGGTTACATTGTTCTGTTACACTGAACCATGGGTCTGTTAGGATATTCATTTTGTTAGTACAAGGATTAATATATATGGATGCAAGAAGAAAGCTTAGGAAGGGTTGGGAAAAGCACTTTATTTCAAAACATTGATAAAGATGCGTTTCAAATAAACTCAGAAACACTTGCTGAGTAAAAGATGAGTATAAAATAAGTAAAAAACATAACAATGAGCATGCTTCTATTCAATTTATTAAAAACTATCATGCAGATAAGTTGCAACAAATACAAAGTTACCCCCGTTTGGCCATTCAGGAATGTAAACCAGGTATGTTATATATCCAACACCCAGAAATATGAATCATTCAAAGAAAGGCCATGTCTGCAATAACTTTTATGTCACATACTGCGCACTACTAGTTGTATTCATTCTTGCAATTTTTCCTATTGAATTATGTGAAGCATATAATATGTGAAACTTAAATATTGGGTATAACGTCAGTAAACAGAGCCTAATATATATAAATAAAAAGGTCACTGAATCTGTAACACTGAGAAATAAGCCTATAGTACAGCCACATGACCTCAAATGTCACTAAGCAGACAATGATAGCTGCCAGCAAGGCGAAAGACATGGATTTATAAAATATAAATGATAGATTCATCAACATATTCTAGTATTTAAGGGGTACCTTGTCATCTGACATTTTGGTTATTGCAGCCAGGACCATCCTTTTGAACAAAATTGAACTTAAACTAATAGTCTTATTCTATCAAGGATTTATCTAACTATAAGTATGCCTGGCAAGCGCTTAAACCAAGGATAGCATGTTACTTTATATTCCATGCCTCTTGCAATAGATTAATTTTTATAAATTGGATATTCCACATATCATGCATCAGTACAAAAATGTATAGCACCGATTTCAAAATTCACAGCTTAAATTGTGGTTCATTTATTTTCATTTGTTTTACAGGTTCACAGAGGACCTTTTACAGTTTTTTAGTCGTGACAGACATAAGTTCAACATAAATCAAGCTTAATTTGATTGATGTCTGACGCTACTCTCAAGGGTAATTCATTTATACTATAGCATTGCATTTTGTTTTTGCATCGATTGTATCAACAAGTTTAACCATTTTCCACATAGGGGTAAGTTTATTGTGAACAGCAATGGACAGACAGTCAAGCCACAGCTGTCAACTAAAGGGCCTGTTGTCAATGCAGTACCTAGCCTCATTGACAGTTTGCAGTGGCCTTCATACTCATGGACTAAATTTTCAATGCGGACAAAATCAAGGTAGCAAGTTGAAATGAAAAATAAAGTCAGAAACAAAAAATAAAACTGAGTTTCTGAATTTTTACTACATGTGTTTGTCTTATTTATTTTCTGTAATTTTATATTAACTACAAGCGTTTTTTATCTGTCAAAATAAAAATTTTGAGTAAATTTTCTCTGTTAAATTGACTAACAATATTCTTGGTTATTTTCACCGAAATGTATGAATTTATATAAAAAAAATTAATTGTCAAATATCCGCCAGTGATATGGGTGAGAAAATCGCATCTATAAGATAAAGAGAGACTTTTAAGACAAAACTAATTGAAATTTTTTTTACCACAAAACGGCAATTAAGTTCCGTAGTTACATTAGTTTGTGCAATTAAGTTTTGCAAAAGTTGTGATTAGAAATAGAAGTTTGAAAGACAAATCTCTAAAACAAGTTTTTGTATACTGTCGACATCACAAAGAAATCACGGGGATGATCAATTTTGCAACTTTGACACAGGCATGATCAAATCAAAAATATCCTTCACGATCACATAAATCCTATCTTGATTCCAAATAAGAAGTGTTAAATAAGTAACTTCCATCCAAAAATTATGCATAGTATCGTTAGTTTCAATCCGCAATCTATGAAATTGTTTGCTATACAACCTGATGTTATTACCATCGCCACTTTTTAAAATCCTTCCTTCCTTCACATTTTCACGCCAAAATTATGTCATGATTTTCCCCAACCAATCAAATTTGGTAGTTTATTACCCCAATGATGACGTTTTCGTCTAAATATGGGCATGCCATCAAAATATAGATATGGAATTTCCCACGATCTGGTGACTCATGTTAAAAGACGCTACATGAAGAAAGGCTAGACCCATCAAAACATGCTGTATGAGTCACGGCATAACATGTCAAAAGATCCTTCTTGTAAATCAGGCAGACACGTCAAAACACACTTACATAGGGTTAACAGTTAATACATTCAAAGCCACTTTGACTCCTGATACTAAGTGTAAGTACTTCTTTAGTTCGGTAATCAAGTTTAGTTCAAAGTTTAAGATGACGATGGCCAGTCAAATGGGTGGAGGCAATCCCCTTGAGACATTGAGACTGTAGCCAAAGCATTAATTTAAATGTTTTCCAGTAGAGATTGTCTGTTTCTTATTTAATTCTTTGATTTATTCTTTTTTTAAATTAATTTTATCAAAAGCATGAGTTAGGCGTTAAATGCCAGTTTCTTTAGTGGAAGCCGAATCTTAGTTATTATTGAATACTATGAAGCATTTTTAACATCAATTATATATATTTTTATAAATGCAGAGAAAGAAAATTTGACATGCCTCCACCAAGGATCGAAACAGAGACATTTGGCTAAAAGGGCCAACACTCTTCTCACTGAGCTATACAGGATGTTGATAGAGCGATCTCAAAAAGTACACCCTAATAAAGGCTGCATTTCTTTCTCTACATAAGGCAATTATATTTATTTAGTTTTATATCCCAAAATATATGGACAAAGTGTAATAAAATAATATGAATACAAGAGAAGATTTTGATAGAGAAGTCAAGTCAATCCTAAATGTCTGAGTGTTCGTCTTGTTTTCAAGGCTTTTTTTTTTTTTTTACAGAATACTGAAGTCATTTACAAAGTTTCACTGGTCAATCAACAAAACTTATGTTTGTTTTGTAATCATATGCACGAAATACATCTAACAGTCAATAGTCACTGAACATACATGTACACTCTTAGCAAGTCATATCAATATCGTTTGTTCGTTTTTAGTTGCTGTTAAGGACTCTGCAGCCTGTCTGGAGGAAAAAAGGCGACTGTTATCCTTCCTTGGCTATTGCGGTTATTTCCAAAGAACGATTATACTAACAACACATTTATTTAGAAAGAGGAGGATTTCAAGATTCTAAATATAATGTTATATTATGATTTCATTTATTTTATAATGGCAAAAATAAACAAAAACGTCAAATAATTTTTAAAAATGGACCTTTGTTTGTAACTTTTATT
>JAVFBY010288868.1:0-17087 GCA_034781015.1 Tonicella lineata
CTCTCCATTACAATACATATACCTTGGCAGATTGTGCAACCCAAACCAGAATGTACAACTGTGCCCTCAATTGAACAAATTAGTCATAACCCGAGATAACTCTTCTTCTTACAATATTATCCAACCAATCAGACAAGAACTTACAAACAGTATAAACCCAGCATTACGTCATGTAAAATTTTCACTCAGACATCTGCATCACTTATCTATATGAGCTGGATAAATGTGCATATATTCTCAACCTATAAATAGACCATTACTTACTACAGGGGTTTTGTAATAAATCACCATAATACACATAACAGGCCTGTGTATCATCAAGGTCAATGCAGCCAGCCTGCCGAGTCTGTTAGTAAGAAGCCATCAGACTTTCTGCGTGTTGTGGTGGACATACCCTAGTATCTCGTTGATTTGATTGCACACAGGCAAACTGCCACAACATATTCTGCAACTTTCACTTTTGACTGGGGAGGCTATTGCATCAACCACGTGTTAAACAATGCGACCAGCCGAGCCTGCTTAAGGTGCCATCTGATTGGATGCGTCAATTTTGCTACGTATCCAATAAAAATCGTAGCTGTGTATTCTGGTTTGAGTTACACGATCCGACAAGGGATTGTAATGTCTATACCTCTGAATAAAACCCTTGTCTAGAGAAGGTGCGTTATTTTTTGCTCTCCTTTGAAATTTTCAAGGAAAGCCTTTCTTAATATAAAGTTAATTCTTAAAACTGATTCATTTATTTGTAAGATCTTGTGTATAATATATTTTCAGACAATGGACGATGACCGTCAATCTGATATCTGCTGTCTGGAGTCTGAGAATCTGACAGAAATGCCTGATATTCCAAGTGGTGATGAACCTATATATGAGGGCTCTAACATAAGCAAGGCACAATGTATTGTCACCCTGATCTCATTTATTTTACGACACCATTTAACTGGTACAGCAGTGGAAGACCTACTAGAAATATTTGAAATTTTGGCTCCTGGTCGTTTGCCACCATCAAAGTTTCTTCTAACAAAAGGGATAAGTCAGAATCACTCATATGAGGCCCATCTTTTTTGTCCTGTTTGTGATGTTTACCTAGGCAAATTCCAAACATGTGATAACATGGACTCTTGTTCTTCTTGTCACACTCAACTAAACCGTGAAACATGTTTGAAAGACGGACATTTTTTCTTATATATACCAATAGAGACTCAATTAAGACAGCTGTTGAAGAGACATTCATTAATCAAGAAATCTGAATTTGTTCATGAAGATGATTTGACTTGTGCTTTCAGCGGTAGAATGATAAAAGAAAGTTTTTTTAAAGGTGATATTACAGACGATGACATATCATTGTTATGGAACTGTGATGGAGCACCAGTTTTCCAGTCCCCAAAACGGGCAATATGGCCATTACAGGCATGCATCAATGAAATAACCCCAAATTCCAAAGATAACTGTTTGCTTATTGGTTTGTGGTTTGCCAAAGATAAACCATGGTCTCATTGCTTTATGAAGCCATTTGTTGATGAACTAAAACAACTTGGCACAAAAGGAATGGATTGGATAGACCAATGTGATAAAAAAAAAACATAGTAGGGTTTTTAGTATGTGTGCATCATGCGACTCATGTGCTAGGCCTATGTTCAGAAACTCAACACAATTTAACGGTCGGTATGGATGTGATTGGTGTCTGCAAGAAGGGGAAGTAATTGAGCGTGGTGAAGGATCATCAAGAATATACAGGCTGTTAGATAGGAGACCAGAGAAACGTGATCAGGTTAATTTCATGAAAGATGCCTTAAACAGCACTGACACTTCCGATTCATGGCATAAAAGGAGCAAGTCCTTTGTTGCTTTTGCCTGTGTTCAACATAGTCAGTGGTTTTGTTCCTGATTATTTACACTGTGTATTACTTGGGGTAGTGCGCATGTTTGCAAGCCTTTGGTTTGATACCCAAAACCATAAAAAAAACATGGTACATTGGTAGCAGTTTATCGGACGTAAGCAACAAAATTGTAAACATGAAAATACCTAGTGATGTAGCTAGATTACCAAGAAGTCTGTTGGAAAGAAAACACTGGAAAGGTTCAGAGTGGAAGTCTTTCTTGATCTACTATTCTTTGATAGTTCTGCATGGTGTTTTGAAACCGCAGTACCTTAATCACTGGTTTCTTTTGGTGTTTGCTATAAATGTGCTTCTACAAGACAAAATCAGCCAGGCCTCTGTCGATACTGCTGAAACTGCTTTGACAGATTTCGTCCTGCAAGTTCCAGCTTTATACGGGAAAGAATTCTGTACATTTAATGTTCACCAGCTTCTTCATATCCCAGATGCAGTTAGAGACTGGGGACCACTTTGGGTCTTTTCATGTTTCCGTTTTGAAGGAAACATAGGACAAATACTATCACTTGTACGAGGGACAAAATGTGTTCCAATGCAGATATGCAA
Source organism: Tonicella lineata (assembly GCA_034781015.1). Classification (NCBI taxonomy): domain Eukaryota; kingdom Metazoa; phylum Mollusca; class Polyplacophora; order Chitonida; family Mopaliidae; genus Tonicella; species Tonicella lineata. The sequence continues at coordinate 2,445 of JAVFBY010288868.1, forward strand.
AACCTTCTTAATGCATACCATGCATTAATTATACTCAATTATACTCTTCTTACTTTATTTCATCAGATATGAGATTAGATTCCCTTGTTAAAAGATTGATGTGCTCAAGTGTTTATATAAGGAAGAAGTCTGTTTCCATTTCAAACATTCATTTATATGGATCTGCTGTAACAAGATTTCTAGATACATCAGACATAGTTGCATTTAACCGTGCATATGGGTATGATCCAAATAACAAGACCTACAGAATATTTAAACGATTTTCATGTAATTCGTTGTACGTGTGCTCTGAGAATTATAAGCCATCTAATCGTAACTCTGACAATACTGTTCAGTTGAAGAATGAAAAGATTTGTGTTGTCCTGAGATGCTGTGTTGGGAAAAAAAATTTTCAGTGCATTTTTGAAAACAACTGCTTTTGTGAGGATAAGGTTTTGCTTTTTTGTAAACGAAGTAAAAAGATCTGCTGAAAGGCCCATGTTTTCTAACAGAGAAAATCATATTTCTTCTAATATTTTTTTGTTGTTGGGGAAGAAAAGCAATGAAACTGTGTGTGTTGACCAACTTGATATATCACGGAAGAGTTTTAGATATAAAAAAGGCGAACAACAAATAGTAATTTCCATTCCAACAGCCATGAATTTATCACATATTTTGGCCATTGGGAACAAAAAGTTATGTCACTCAGTGACTTAACTATTTAAAAAGCGACAAGTTTGATCACATCACAAAACTTTCATTGATAAAAAACGACCAATGAAGCTGCTTGAGAATAGTTTAAAGGCACGCAGCACCTCTCTGACTCCTCTGCCTGAAATACTTTCTCAGCGTCTCTTTGAAAAACCTGTCACAGTTCTGCCATGTGTCTAGAGCATCAAAACAAATTAGGGTAATCTGGCAAAGGTTGAAATTTTGTCACTTATTGTCAGGTTAATTTAAGAGGTGTTTTAAACTAAGGGTAAATGAGACTAAGAATGCACTGTCCCAAACAGGGAAACTGAACTTAGTGAAGTGATTGTTCTGCAAAGAAGTCCAGCTTAAGCTGCTTGATATGTGACATGTAAAACAGAATGTTATGTTGAATCTGCAGAGCTTATTCATCTTCATGAATGTGTTTACATTTTCGTTGCATCCTGTGATAACACTCATAAGAGCTTATTGATTACATTTAAATGATAAAAAGTAATAGCATTAATTAACATTGGGTTGATCATTTTATCAAGCAAATGACATGGAACTACATGCATATTTCTGGCGACCGAGCTCAAGATGTGCAGCTTATATACATGTAACTCCGCACTCATTTGCATACAAACGAAAACAAACAATTGAAAGTGAATGCTGTTTTTTCTTCTATAAATGGCCTGTTAATCTGGTAATATAAAAAGTATGGGATAAATAGCATATAAAATTTGTGATAATATAAAAAGTATGGGATAAATAGCATATAAAATTTGTGATCCAAGGTATAACATTATTAAACTTTTGATGTAATTTCTATTTGTACGTGTACATCACAAGAGGCTCGGTACAAGTAGGAATTACACCACTCATTTGCCAAATGTGATACCATGGATAACTCGTTTGATATACTCTATTAAGACTAAGTTGATGATTTAAATTGATTTAAAATTATTACATTCAAACCTAAGCTGTTAAAATTATTAAGGAGCGGGTACTGATGACTGCATGTATGTTTTACAAACAACAAAAAGTTTTCTCAAGACTGCACCATTTGAAACACTGACAATGTTAAGTTGACATTTTTGAGTATATTATGAGGCATTGATTTGATGGCTGTACAAACCAAACAATTTTTAGACTCAAGTGAGCATACATGTACTAGTCTAGTCTACATGAATATTATATATTTGAGAAAGTGAATGCATGTAGATGTATTCAATTTGAGGCTTTTCAGAAACTGACAGTTCGATATGTCAGGATTAAGTCGAACCAGAAGTCTATTAAGGTGAAGTATGAAAAGAGCCATTCACCCACATCAACTGCAATGTGGTTTTTCAGAGCCCTTGGCTTATACATTTCATATGACGCAGATGCGCATCATTTGAGTTTTGTTTCATTTAGTGCAGTTTCTTATTGGCTGAATCACCTGACTATTATGGGATATAAATCTAATCTTTGCCTGGCACATGTGTGTTTAAATTACCCATGATTTCACATGAAGTTATCTGAGTGACGACTATTTCCCGTTAGAGGGCGCTTCATCATCAACTTGTGTTGCCATTAGCTTCAATGCCATTGATGTTGCGAATGACTCTTTTCATACTTCAGGGTAATAAAGTTATGGTCATAACTTTGTTGGGTTTACAGCCAAATTCTATGTAACTTGTATACTGAGCTCAAGGTGAGACCATCCGATCAGAGAAACTGGTTGAAAGATAAAATAATATATTATTGTGCTGTCCGGCCGGGTTCGGATCATCATGAGATTAGGGTGAGATGAACATGTATACTTCTAAAATCAATTGGACAGTGTAGTAATCATCATGGACTATATAACTATAATTTGGTTATAATAGAATTTCTACAACATGTTACTGTATTTAGTCTGATGTTAAGTTCACATCAGACTATTTTTTTTTAGATTTTATAATGTTTTGCCGAAATTGGTAATTTGGTATACTGCACATATAAGCTTACAATGGAATTTATTCTAGTGTAAACAAATGTTTAGAGATTTTCTTTAATGATCTTTAAATTTTTGATTGAAATCCTTTAATCTTTGAAGAAAATGTCTAAACATTTGTTTACACTGAATTCCTTCCATTGTATATGGACTTTGTTTTTGTGTACCAATTTCGGCAAAACATTATTAGATGTTGATTAAAATCTGTTGGTTTTTCTAATAGGCTGGACTGTTCTATAGAATGTCTTGTAAAATGCATCTCATCGTCTACAGAAATTCTATTGGTAGTTCTCTAGACTGGACTGATATAGAATTCTTTAATTTTACATGGTTATGAATTTATACATCAAATGTATGTATGTGCATGTACATGTATACTGTTGCTACATGTATTCACTTATAATACTGTACATGAAGTTGTTTGGTCATTTATATAAATGGATTTTGTACTCGGCTCAAATTGGGCGCTTTAGTAGAATAAAGTATCTTAATTTGTCTTATAAAGCACATCTCATTGTCATAAGAAATTTTATTGGTATTTCTCTAGACTGGGCTCAAGATATAATGTTCAAGCGACAGCGTCTATTGCAATTTGCAAATTTTAGGACAGTAGATGTGGACAGGCTCAGACCGACACATTCACCTAAAAATGTAGAAAAACTTAAAGTACGCAATAGATGGTTGGTAATACTTGAAGATTATTTCTATTATTTTATTCCATTTTTTGACGCTTGTCTAAAGACGTCTATAGACTTCTTCGGTTTTAGCCTTAATGAGGTCGATGACGTTCGATTTCAGGAGGCGTGAACATGCCTTTATTAATTGTTGCGTCACGTTGGGATGCCCAGGCAATTAAAAGAGTCAATTATAATCTCAGTCGGGTTGTCTATAGAACCGAGTGACGCAACAATTAAGCCATTTCAGCCACCCAGGATGACAACCTCATCAGTCATCAGCGACTGAAGGGAAGTCTATAGGTAATTTTAGGCACATTGCCAATTCGTTCCTTTTATGTAGAATACAAAAACACCAAGGGTAATAGAATGTATTACTTATAAGGATTTTCTTCATAGATAACAGTGATATTTCACTGCAGTGTAATAACAATTTTGCCATTACATTCTTGAGTGCGCTTACCTTTGCTTCAAATTACGTTGCGTCGCAATGCATGACATTCTATTTGTCATGCAATGTTATAGTTTCAAGCAATGTTATACTAGTCTGAGCTGCATGTCTGCTTTGGAATTATCACCGAAAATGTGGGAAAAATCATTATGATTGACAAATTATAGCGATGATATAAATAATAAAAAGAAAGTTACACAGTGAATAGGCCTTATTACGGGAATATTCATGAGCAGTTTTATGACGTGACTAAACAGTGAATTACCTATAGCGAAGGTACTCAACTCGGTCAAAACTGCAGCCGCATAGTTCTATACTTGACCTGTATGTGTCCGGTGTTTCACAGCTCTACACGTGGCTTTTGTTTGTCCGAGTGCCTCGTCAAATGACGTCAAAGGCTCATTTAAATATTTGCGTAATATGAACTATTGTGAACCATCATATTGCTCTGGTGAATGGTGGAAATTCAGAAATGTCCAAAGGTTTTTGTAACATTTAAAAGTTTTGTTAAGTTTTAATATATGCATGGTTCATTGCTCAGTGTGTTTGTTCTCTGTTGGTTGTAAGTTGTAACTGTTGCCAAAGTGTATATAGCTGAGTTCTTCATGTCTGCTTATTGTTTAGCCATCTGCTTTTCTTCTGTTAACTGCATGTCCTCTCTGCAATTGATAAAAATACTTCTAGTTGTAATCAATAAGGTTTTAGTGTTATGAAATAGAAAATAATATTCGTTGTTTGAATATGTGGCAAGGTTTATTGAAGTTTTAAAGGAATAGTGTTAATAAGTTCTGTTTCACTTGTCGTGATGGTTTGATCAATATACCGAAACCTCATATTCCCTCTCTTTTTTCGCAGTTCTTTAATATGCTTTACTATGTAAAGATTGTTAGTGGTATTCATGAAAAAGTGGCAATTACACCGCACAAAAACAGATTTAAAGTGTCAATGATGGTGAGTTGTCAGGAACCAAATGGTGTGTGGAAAGTGGGAGCTCTCTGTGCCCCGATGGCTTCTGTTGTGAACTCCTGTTTGGCATCCTGATGCCTTCTGTTGTGAACTCCTGTTTGGCAACCTGTGCTTGTCCTGTGTCATAATTGTTTGTTTTTAGTGACGGTGAGGGTGGTTTCATCATCAGGAAGCCAATTTGTTGTGATGTCTTTTTCTTGTCCTGTCCTTGTCCTGACTGATGTTGTTCATGATTCCAAGGGTGGTTCCCTCCACTTTTGGACTGGCAGGCAATCATACACGTGAAATACATTTACCCCTGAATACAGTGTAAAACACCAATCAATCAATCAATCAATCAATCAGAGAGTGGTTTCCTTCACCTATTGGAGTAGCATGCCATCATATGAGTGACATAACCTGAACGGAGGCGTTAAACACAAATCAAACAAGAAACAGATTTACCAACTTACTTTTAATAGCTGTGAACTATGCTGTTAACTTTTGATTTTACCTTGCTTCATGTACAAGTGTAGGGCCTACATATGGTGACAAGCCACAAGAAAACACTTTTTAATTTGCGCTGTGCATTTAAATACTCCTGTTTCTTTTTATTCAAGCAGAATAGAATAAGAATTAACTGAGACAAGTGATCAGTATTTTCATGTTTTTAAAATATATTCAGGGGTCCGTATATACACTCATTTTTCGGGTATATTCAGGGGTCGGTATATATACCAATTATTCTGGTATATGCAGGGGTGAGTATATACCCATTTTCCTGGTATATGCAGAAACCAGTATGTACTCATTTTTCTGGTATATGCAGAAACTAGTATGTACAAATTTTTCTGGTATATGCAGGGGTTGGTATATATACCCATTTTTCTGGTATTCGCAAGGGTCAGTATTATATACACCCATTTTTTCTTATATATGCAGGGGTTAAAATATATAACTATTTTCTGGTAAATGTAGGATATATGATAGGGGCCCGTATATAACTAAATATACTATTGTTTTTCTGGTATATGCAGAAACCTCATGTATATATACCTATTTTTCTGGTATATGCAGGGTTCAGTATATAAACTCTTTTTTTTGGTATAAGCTGTGGTCAGTATGGCTACACTCAGTTTTCCAATATATTCAGGGATTGGCATTCTTACATGTAGATGTAGGTTGAAATCGAGATATTAACTGGTTTATATACTCTGGTTTCTGGTTCAGGGGTTAGAACTCTCAGATTTCTGTTGTATTCAGGTGTCAGTATACTCAGGTTTCTGGTACATATATATTCAGTCGTCAGTATCCTCAGGTTTCTAGTATATTCAGGGGCAAGTATACTCAGGTTTCTGGTATATTTAGGGTCAGTATACTCAGGTTTCTGGTATATTTAGGGGTCAGTATACTCCGGTTTCTGGTATATTCAGGGGCCATAATACTCGGGTTTCTGGTACATGTATGTTCAGTGGTCAGTATATGAGTATACTCAGGTTTCTGGTATATTCAATGGTCAGTATACTCAGGTTTCTGATATATTTAGGGGTCCAAATACTTGGGGAAGTAGTCCCTAAACTCTGTTTTCACTGTATATTAAAGTTTCACACGTAGATTAAAGATAAAAAAAAAAGATTAACCATCACAAGGCATTCAGGTGTCCGTATACTCAGGTTTCTGGTATATTCAGGGGTTAGTATACTCAGGTTTCTGGTACATATATATTCAGTCGTCAGTATCCTCAGGTTTCTAGTATATTCAGGGGCAAGTACATGTATACTCAGGTTTCTGGTATATTCAGTGGTCAGTATACTCAAGTTTCTAGTATATTTAGGGGCAAGTATACTCAGGTTTCTGGTATATTTAGGGGTCAGTATATTCAGGTTTCTGGTATATTTAGGGGTCAGTATACTCCGGTTTCTGGTATATTCAGGGGCCATAGTACTCGGGTTTCTGGTATGTTCAGTGGTCAGTATATGAGTATACTCAGGTTTCTGGTATATAATATTCAATGGTTAGTATACTCAGGTTTCTGATATATTTAGGGGTCCAAATACTTGGGGGAGTAGTCCTTAAACTCTGTTTTCACTGTATATTAAAGTTTCACACATAGATTAAAGATAATAAAAAAAAAGATTAAGCATCACAAGGACTTTAATATGATTCAGATTGATTTTCTTTTAGAGATAAAGATTTTGCTCAGTTACATTTTTTCTCCTGTTTTAAGGTTGGTGTGTAGATTCCACTTGTGCCCTATTCAACTTCACTCTTCTGCCGAGGTCCCACTATTGTCAATTCGCTTAGAGCCCTTCACTCAGAAGCTTAACTTTAAGTGGCTCAACACGTCTCAGCAAATTTCACACCCGTGAGCAAATAGGCGTAAAATTGTGAAAAGTGTATGATTAGTGGGTCTAACCCGATATGACTGGTATCATTTTATAACCATCTGTTCAGGGGAGTCCACTCACTAAATCACACAGCCAGGGATATTCATTTCAGTGAATCCAACGGACGATTATTTTATAAACAAATCTGAGGAAATACGTTCTCATGCATTAAATAAGTAGATGAATATCTCTATGCAAATATCAACCACTTATGACATTAGTGTGAATTACACAAATTGCTGGGCTAATATGGCTATAAAACGTGCTGATTGGTTGAAGTATTACAGAGTGCCTCACGCAATATAAAGCTAATCGCAGATAGTGTACGCTTGGCATTTAATTCCTTAATTGATGAAAAGATATTAGTTTTCTGTGGTTGAAATAACAAACTGGGGAAACCTCCAATTTCTTATTAATTGATTTTTATTGCATTTTGATTAGTTAATTAACTAAAAAAATGTTTAAATTAGCAGCGTAAAAAAATCATTGATTTTCATAGGGTTTTAATATTGATTTTATTTCATTTATCAAATAGAAAAATGATTGCCCTTAATTTGCCACGCGTGACGGAAGATTTTGATTACAAGTTTAGTGGAAATTTGATATCATATAATTGTCTTGCATAAAAGATCTGTGACCAAATCAAGATGTCACATTCTGTGAATTTTTTTTAAAAAAGCAAAAAACAGATACTTACATGTATTCAGAAAGAATTGTTTTTTATATTTTTATGAATGCAGAGAAAGAAAATTTGACATGCCTCCATCAGGGATCGAACCCAGGACCTTTGACTAACATGTATATTGCTTATCAATAAGATGATATTAAAGTGTGAATACCATAAATATTCCTTGCATCTCATGGGTTAGCACTTCCATCACTCTTGAGAGCAATATAATGGTATTCACAGGCCTTTGTCTATAAAGGAATAACGAAATGATTAATTACAAAATGATTTATACAAGGTCCTCTGATGGTATTCAAACTTCATTGTGTAATATTATTTGTACCGTTTTTCCAAATTTTCTATGACAATTTGAACTCAGAAGGGCTCCTGAGCATTAACCTGATGTTCTTCATAACTTGACATCAAATGATATCACATGTGTTGCATCCTGGAGTAAAATGCATTCATATACAACCCTAACATCATAATAGAAACGAAATGGATTTGATGCAAAATAATTCAGAACAACAAGTCTGTACACTCTGATATGTGATAACGAAAGTGTTATTACACTGCAGTGAAGTATTACTTTTAAGTGTGAAGGATATCGTGATATTCACTGGTATGTAAATAAAACACTGTGTTTTCTAGGGAATTCCCCCCAATTAACAGATAGAGTTTATTGTGGCAGAATTTTAATTTTAAAAAAAGCGATAAAAAATTAATGATATATTGTTTTTGAAGTTCAGCCGCATGCTCGATTTTACCCCACTCAAGCTTTTGTTTTTTGCATTTCATTTCTCATTTCCTTCCCTGCATCCTAACAAACAATGTCACACTGGGGATCTTATGCCAGTGAATGGTCTTTCATTTGTTTGTCTGGCACCCTATCATATAAGTGAAATAATCGTAAATAACTGTAAATATGGCATACAACTTTAAACAAACCTGTCATGAACAGAATTTTTATAAAAAAACACCTGCATGTTGCAAAAAGAGAAGATATACGGAATAAAATTAAAAAAAATGCCTGCCCGCATCCCTTAAAAAAGTATCCCCTTGAAAAATAAAGGCTAATTTTGCATGGCCTTACATTTTAATGTCAATTTACATGTTGTGTGAGTGGCCCCAGGGTTAGAGACATGGTGTAGATATTGTATACATTTATATGTTAATATTTATAGAATTCAATTAGACATAATTTTATTGTTTATGATTAACCTCTTTTTTATATAATTTTTTTTTCTAAAAGTGGGCTTTGGGTTAAGATCCTAATGTATGTGTTGGTGTATAAGCTTATATACAGCGTATTTACAGAAAACGTATATTTTATTTGAATAGTATTTCTTAGAGGTGTGAGTATTTGCTGTGTGGTGTCGAGTAAATATCTGTGTAGATTGATAGAGTCCATATGAGAATAGAGGGTATTGTGACAGACGGACTGACAGACAGACCTGCTAGATACCCTGAAGTGTTTCTTTAATGGGGAGGTATTTGTCTGTCACGGTTGAGCGACTTCCACTATACACACAGGTGCTGGCGATCCTTACAGACATTTCTGAAGGTAGTTCTTAGGTGATGCCTTCACAATCAGACAGAGAGAGTAACAAGCCCAGCTCTCTGTCCACCCTATTATCCCACTGTCCAGCCTCCATAATGACCGTGTCCAGTGACCATTTGTCTCAGACACTTGTAAGTGGGTATTTAAAAACTAGCCTTGTTTATGGCCCCCTTACTTCCCTACAAATGGCCTTTCTTCTAGTGTTCCCTTTAGAGAGGCACACGCGAGCAAATAATTCTCCGTGAAAAGCATGCAGGCGACCAGAGGCAGTGAACAGGCTGGTCACAAGAAGCCTTCTTTCTTAGTCTTTGTATGTCGCTAAGAAACAAACACATTTATGGAGGTATTGAAACCCACTTGAAATCACTCGCCTATTTTACTGCCGTCTTTCACACCGTGGTCAAAACTTGAGAATTTTTACGAGGAAAGTGTGAAAGGTGATGATCGGCTGAGGCTTTGTCAAACGTTCACCTGGCAGTCCGGGGTCAGGGGTCAGCTGACCCCAGGGACGAACCAGGCGATGTCTACGGGCAGACAGCTTTTGTCATCTATCTGGAGTCCCTTGTCCATATTCCTGGAGAGCCCGTGCACTCTGAGTTCTGTGGTCAGTGACAGCGTCCAGTCGAGGGCTCAAACTGACCTTCAGTAGCCATGGGTCAGTCCACACTTACTCACTCCCGTCACAGTTTGCTAATTTCTTCAGTTTGTTTCTTTACAAAGTGACATAGAATTTATCACCCCTGTTGTCCGGCTATGCTGTATCAATTGTAGAGCTATTGTTCTGATAGGCTTGAAGTGGGAATACGTGTGCTCTGTTTTCTTACTACTGTCTAAACTAGCGCCTTGTAGCTGCCACATTGTGGTTGATAAGCCCCCGTGAGTCTGAGAGTTACGCACATGGTTAGTTCATTGTCAGTCACATGATATACCATTGTTTCCATGGATTGTTAATATAAGGCTAACAATGTTCTGTCAGCTTGCGTAAATTTAGGTGATTAATTTCTCATAGTTTTGTTTTCTGAAGCATTTCACTTAATCCATGTGGCCTAATGGTTGATTGAATGTGAGGAGGATATTTAGGATTTCTGGGACACTTGTTCAAGAGGATCTGATGGCAATTTTAGATGCAGTAAATATTCTCAAGAAAAAAAAAAGTTTTCAAAATTAGGCCTTCATCAAAAAAGTACTCATTATTAGTCAGTATTACTGTAATATAATAAATTAATTATGCTGCCTTTAAGCTCTCAGACTCTGATATCTTGGTTTTGCTGCTGAAATGCAATAATTATTACAATCTTCCACTAATATCCTAATTCACTGTCAAAGTTTAGCTTCGGTCCATAAAAAGTTACCCGTGGCTAACTCATCCATCTGTTTGTATGGCTATCTATTGACATTGAGTTCAGTAGTTCATAATAAATGAGCCGTTAAGGGACCAAGGAAATAGGGTCCGTGCTCTCTCGAACTAAGGTTGACATAGCCAAAGAGTGGAAAACCCCTAATGTTTGGAAAGGCTTAATCCTTTGAGAATGATCATCTGAGCGTTGTTCCATAACATATTTAACCTCTATTATCGTTGCGGGGTAGTGTTGATATTAATCGGATTTTAAAGTTTCTTCTCCCCGGGAGAACAAGATTGGAAGGCACCACGACGAGGATTCTTAAAATTGGAGAGCTTATTTACACAAGAAATTGTTTGTTAATGCCTCTATAAGCTCTTCTTTCTCTTGCTATTGTCTGATTTACCTCTTTCTACCTGTAATCCTGTCTTAATAATCAGATACAAATTAAGGCAGGTGGTCACTGAGCAATGTGCCTGACATTTATGTTTTCAAGGTCACTGATCAATTGGACATAAAGTTGACCTGTGTCTCATAATTATAGCATACAGCAGCAATTGATGTTTATCATTTTTAAAATGTCCCTTGTATATTAGTATACTGCAGATAAAACTTTCAATTTATACATTTTGACAGAAACTATTGTTTGGGAAACCCTGTTTTCACCCTGTGGCAAAAAGCGTTCAATTTATTCACATTTTGTTCTTCTTTTTGTGAACAACTCAGTCAAAATGCTATTGATCAGCAGTCACTAAACAGAATCAAATACAATTTCACAGATAAGATTCGGAACCTTAATAAAGAAAATTTTCTTTTGACACAAAAATTATTTCAAGGTCATCATGGACATCAAGACAGATTGCTGAACTGAGATTTTCTTAATGCACAAGTATTGTCATTCTGAAAGAACAACAATAACTTCATTTAGACCCAATATTTCAACATTTATTATACCCCTATTTAATGAGATAATTACAAGTGGTCAACAACATGCATATGAATAGTTTATGACCCCAATCAAAGAAACAAAATAACTTTCACGTCCTGTCCACGACCAACTTCAAGAAACATCAGATTTTTATAAGAGGCTTACCAGAATTATGCTATCATAAATGAGCCAAAGACAGAAAAAATCTGTATTAAATCTTTCATACTTTTCATCTGGACTTTATAAGTTGATTAAATCTTTCATAGTTTTCATCTAAACTTTATATAAAAGTTGATTCAGAAATCTTCACAAGTTCATTAAAGTTGATAAAATCTTTCATAGTTTTCATCAGAAATTTATCTGAAAGTTGATTCAGAAATCTTCACACGTTCATTTTTCCTATCTTATTAACTTTAAGCAAGGTCTTTAATTCTTTCTTATTTTGATCTGCCATGTTACCTATCTATAAAAGACCTCCTATTAAGCTCTGGTTGATTCACTATATTGACTCCTTCCAGAGATTTGATTGATCAGCCCATGTTATTCATTACTAATGCATCGTGTGTCAGTATAAGGTGAGAGGTTTCCTTTAATTGCCATTAAATAGTTAACATTTGATCAGACCAGAATTGTGGCCATCTGATTAATTTTGTATGATGTGCCAGTAAATGGAAGACTGTTCCCACAAAAGGATGCAGGGTCCTCTTTCAAGAAAAACGTTGTACAACAAAAAGTGCTATACGATATCTTAGTTGCTATTAAGTTAAGAAATAAGTTATCCTACGATATTTTTGGGTGTTTGACATTTCATGAAAGTGGACCCAGCCCTGTATAAATTTGACTTTAACATCTATTTTAAATGATGACATGAAAAATTGCTATTGGACAGCATTTCCTACAGAATGGCAACATCAATCGATTAAATGCTAGACAGCTTTATAAGGTGGTCTAAGCCATTAACAAATGTATTTTTTCTGACGTCTAACTATGATAGCATTTTTTTAAAAAATTTCTGCAGAAAAAAACATTTATAGTTTTTAAGAAAAGATAGCAACATTATACCATATTTTTTAGCAATGTGTATTATTATTTTCAGCACTCGGTCACTTTTAAAAAAAGCTTGCCATAAAGAGGGAAAATATGGTATATTTTATAAGGCATTAAATTTTTAAAAACATTTTTCTAACGGAAAACCTTTTTGGAACAACCATGCTGTCTGTTCATTGATTATACACCTTTGATATACCTGCCAATTTAAAACAAGCCAAGGGCAATGAATGGAAACATTGTTGATGTATAAGTTACAAAATGTTTACAAGCAAATCTTGCAGTTTTACACTGAAAAACACTTTTTCACATATAAGATTTATACATAACCATAATTAATAATTCAAAAAGAATAACCGATGTGTGATTATTTGTTTGACCATTCAATCTATTTCATGATTTGTTTATGTTTTTGTTTTTTTTTAATTTTAATTGGGCTTTGGTCTACATCTGTCACTTTAGAAATATGATTACGCCTGTACTTAGAATGAAAGGTCACAATGACACCTGAATTAAGTAGGTATGACATGGAATTAAACATTGATGAAATCAACAGAAAACAACTCAATTTTGCATGTTTTTTGGTTAAACTTTAATGTCTTCACAGAAATACTGTGGGAAACATGCCAAAATCATTCCTACATATTCTGACATTGTACAATAAAAAGTCACAAAAAAAAATTAAAATATTTTTAGAAGAAATAAGGAATTAACATTTAACTTGACAAATGTACATAAAATTATTGCAGAAATTAACATTTTTAAAAATCATGGATCAATTTGGAATTTTCTTGACGAAAAAGAAGATTGTTAATTTAGATGGTTGAGGCCAAGATTTGAACTCCTTTTATTTGGAGCATTTGGGTCTTTAAAGTTAAAACAGAAATCTCTTAATTTAACAATTGCCAATATTAATGGAAATTCTTGTAAGTACAAGTTTATAGCGTAAGAGAGTTTGATATTTATTGGTGTAACTTGTTTTAGAGGCATTTAGAAGTTGGTGATAATAAACAATATAAGACATATTAATTAGCAACTTATAAACAAGAAGTTGCTATCCATATATGTCTTATATTGTTTATTTATTGGTGTGTGAGCATATATTGATTCATGTGGCACGGTCATCATGGTTAGACTCATCATAGCATTGATCTTACACACACTCTATCTTATATCAGATCACACAATTAATATTTCAACAATGTTTTCTCTCGCGGGAATATTTCAATCGTTTGAAGGTCGATCAAGGGCAGATCATCACCTCAACTTTTGATCACAAACATACACTAATGAGCATGACATGCAGTATTTCCCTTAAAACTTTCTCATCAATTATGTATTTGGATTTGCACATTTTGAATTAAAATTTCTTCTTTTTTTTCAACCTGTCTGGTCTTCAGGTACTTCTTACTCTTGTATAATGGGGCTGTCATTCTGATTCTCATTCCGTTATGATATGTTGTATGTTCAACCTGCAAAATTGTCCAAACTAGAATCTGTTCCAACTAAGATAGTGGTATCCCTAAATAAATAAAAATGCTGCTAATGGTCACTTTCTAAATGACACAAAGTTATTTCATTACTTGTCCTTCTTTAATAATTTGATGACGGATGGTAGAGGTTTGATTCCGATTGGTTGTATTAACAGAGCTAAGGAGCAACATGAAGCTGATTCTTTGGTGATGATACCTGATGATATCTTCCATAGAGAGTTAAATACAAATCAAAAAAATTTAATAAACCTTTAAATAAATACCTCAGAATATGTAGAAACTCATGTCACTTGCCAAAAAGTTATGTCTTTGAAAAAAATTAAAAAAAGGAAAGAAGAATTTTGAATTTCAAATTTTAAATTTGAAAAGTTAAAAAAAAAAAATGTCAAGAAACATTTCTTAATCAAGTATTTCATTGAACTTAATATAACTGATATAAGCTCGGACAGAGAATTAGGCTTTACCACAGGGGGTCTTGCATGTTATTTCTATGAGACTGCCCA
>JAVFBY010288869.1:0-10344 GCA_034781015.1 Tonicella lineata
TATTGGGGCCGAGGATGGAAGATGTTGGACCTTGGTTGTCTTAACAGCTTTACCCAGTTTGGAACTTCTCTTGGCTGGTCCACCAACAGTTCCAACAACACTGGGAACCAGGTCCTGGCTGGCCACCACGGGACAAGGAGATATATCACGCAGTCTTGATCTGCTATCTTCTGTTACACCCGTGGAATTATGGCTGGGGGCTGGTACGCATATGCGATTAACCCTGTCCAGTCATAGGACAGAGCGTCTATGGCCAGAGCGCCTGGATCTGGGCCTGGAGCCATGTACAGTGGAAGCTGGTGGTTCCACACAGTCGCAAAATAGGTCGACTTGAGGTGTCTCTCATAACTTGCAAATTTGGTGGAACACCTTCTGGTGAAGTTGCCATTCTGAGGCTAAGATCTGATTCCGTCTTGACAGAAAGTTGGCCAGTACGTTTAGATGGCCTGGGAGAAATCTTGCTCGCATCGTAATGCCGTTCTCCCAACATAGGGTGAACATGCTCCATGCTCTCTGAAGTAATTGGGCGATCTTGTTCCACCCACCCTGTTGTTATAAGCGACTACGGTTGTATTGTCTGACGCTATCAACAATGCGGAGTCCACCAGGCTCTGCCGAAAGTGAGCCACGGCTCTTAGGACTGACTTGAATTATGGAACGTTGATGTGCAACGTCTGAAAATTTGAGGGCCATAGCCTGGACACTGTCTGGGAACCCAAATGGGCTCCCCACCCCCTCCAATGATGCATCAGTGTACAGGTGATGCACCGGATGAAATGGACTTAAGGTTACCCCTGATAATACATTGCTTGGGTCCAGCCACCATCTCATGTACTCCTTGGTGGTCGGGCTGAGTTGCATTGATGGATTCAGCCGTCTGACCGGCCATGCATGATTCAGTGATACCTGTAACGATCTTAGAAACAACCAACCTTTTAGCGTCATGTCCTGTGCCGACACCAATAAACCCACTAGGGTGGCCAGGCGTAGGACTGAGCAAGACTGTAAAGGCAACAGTGACTGGATGATCGACTGGATCTTGAGCCAACAAATCTGAGGGACAAACACCTTTGCTAGGAACGTGTTGTATTCTACCCTCCAAAAAGTGGGGATCTGTAATGGATTGTGCTCCGACTTTTCTTGATTGGGAATGTAGCCCAATGTCACTAGGATTTGCCATACAAAGTCCGTGTCCAGAGTCACCTGATGAAGAGACAAATTCCTTATCAGAGAATCGTCCAGGTAAAAGTGGTAACGAATTCCCCTCCGTTGTAAGAAGGCCTCCACTGGCAAAAATACCCTGCTGAACACCCAAGGTGCCGCTGATAGGCCAAACGGTAGCACCAGAAATTCGTACCTCCTCGCACCTCCCCGTACCTCCTCGCCGGTTGTATGGGAATATGAAGGTAAGCATCCTTTAGATCCAGAGATGTTAGCCATTCCCCCTCAGAGAGTGTAGTGCGGATCCAACTGCAGAACTCCATTTGAAAATGTAGAGGAGTCGCCAGAAAATCCTTGTTCAGTCTCTTGAGGTTTGTTATTCTTTTCTCCGAAGTTCCCTTCTTTGCCACTAGGAAAATCGGCGAAAAGAAACCGGGAGAGCTGTCTGTCACTGATAACTGTCTTATTTTGCCTTTGTCAGCAGTTTGCTCATGGCGTCGTGAATCAGTTCCAGTTGGTCCAAAGACAGCGGGATACATGACCCCCTTGGCGCCGAAATGACGGGAGGAACATTATCAAGTCCAGCCTGTACCCGTGTTGTAAGGTATCCAGTACCCAGGAATCTGCTCCTATGCACGCCCAATTCCTAACAAACACTGACAATCTCCCTCCCACCGGGAGACGCTATCTCTACATGGCAAATCCCGTCATTCACGAGACTTAGGTCCGTTACCAACCCTCTTAAACTTGTGTGTCTGTTTCTTCCCACGAGAAGACTTATCAGACTGGCATGGGGTAAAGTATTATCACTTTTGTTATACTTAGGTAACGGAGCGTCTCTATGAGGTGGTGCACTACGTCTTGGGTAGGCCGGACGAGTCGCCATGTGCTCTCTGCGTGCTCTATAAAAAGCCTCTAAATAGTTCGAAGCAGCATGATCAAAAAGGTCGTCAGAAGCCATTGATTGTCCCATCAATGAACGTTTCAATGCGTCTGGTGTACAAGCTGGAAGTGCCGCTAACTCGTGTTGTCGTCTCTGAAGTACCAACATGGCTGCTTGGTACGCAGTTGACGACATAATATCCGAGTTGGTCCTAGCGGCCACCGTGAGAAAATCCTTCACCCAGGAAAGTTCTTGACTAAACTCACTTCCAGCTCCCTCTGGACAACGTTAACCATTTATTCAAGTAGTCCTTGATGGCCAAAAGGATCCAGTCCAAATGTGAGGACATTAATACCGTCTGTCTGGATACCATATCCAGTACCGAAGCCTGACGAATACTAATGAACTTTTCCGCAGGCCCCGTAGAGGTTGAGCACATGTCCCGAAATGCCATATCTTTTGTAACTGGTTTACTGGCCCATTTCGTGGAGTGTACCTGATAGGAACTGCGTCTTGGTGGTTCAAACAGGAAGGCCTCTGAAGACATCCGTTTAAAAAATTCCAAGGCCAGCCCAGAGAAGGCAATATCAAGGCTCTCAACTAATGAGCTGATGAGGGGTAGAGATGCTCTACGAGTAGTCTCAGGCTGATGGTCCGCCATAGTAGACACCCTCCTCGAAGCCCTCTCCAGAGGTTGTATCATCTGCGGGTATCAATGGAAAGCTGTCTAAGAGATCGGTATAGTTGATAGGGTCCTTGTCAGCCTGGTGTACCGATCCCAAGGAGTCCTGGTCAACTGCATCTACAGGGAGCACCTGATCGATCGGTCCTGCATCCGGAAGCTCGCAAATCGGAACAACTAGTTTCCGACGAGTGTCCGGATAATTTCTTACCCCCGAGTATCCGAGTACCGAACTCGAAACAATCTTCTTTTTATCAGAATTGTTTCCCGGCTCGTGACACTTATAAGATGTCTCAGAAGGTGCACTCTTACCCTGACCATGTGTAACGAGATCAAAATAAGGCCTTAGAAAAGGCAGAGAATCACAAGCATTAATTTTTGACACAGGTCGATGTTGTGGTGATCTGGCAGAACTCTCATCCATGATAAAGCACTCAACGTTTGAGGGAGAAGTCTTCCGCTCTGTCGAAGTCTCGGTAATACGCCTAACACGAACTCTGGTCGGCAACCATCTAATAGCGGGAAATCGTCTCAGATATGCAGCCTCAACTGACATTCTTCACGGTATAGATTTGTCTAGAACAGAAAACAACGGATTATTATCAAACGACCCCGATCTTTGTATGAGCGGTACAGTAGACTCGGCTGTCGGTAAAGCAGGTTCAGCACTGGCGGATTGTATTCGCCTCGGCCGAACAAGCTTCTCCTGTGTTGACATGATACACCAGGTAAAATTTTTTAAAGATTAGAAAATCAAATAGATATCCAAATGTCAAATGGAACTAAATGATATGATGTAGGCTACTTCCCTCTACAACAATCCCTCAATTGAAGAACGATATGGTAAATCCAAATGGAGATAGGCCTACAAGATGTAAAGTCCAGAAAAAAATTATCAGTAAATTTCCACAATGGCGGCTTATACATGTATATAGTAGTGCTGAAACGGTTAATCGATTACCTGTGAACGGTTATGAATTTGCGAGTACTCAAATAGTAAATCCCTATCCAGAAATCGAAAATTTGAGATGACCCTTAAACGTACCCACGTGTCATGAATGAATGTCTGACGTCCATTTCTATATACCAAAATGTTTACTTTTTGTTTTATAAGTCACTCTGGGCAAATACAGTTGATTGATATTATAGTTTTGAGCCCAGGGAAAGCTGCTGTCAAAGTTGCCGTTCTACATCAATCCGTGTTCACACAAGGAATGAGGTCTGCACTCTGCAGTCGGAAGAATTAGGTCACCGCCAGTCATAGGGTCTATAGTATAGCCTAGCCTATAGTCAATGCATACAACACTGAAATATTTTCAACCGGGCTTTATTGTTTGTTATTGTTAAACATAATTATTTATCAACATTGGCGATAAAACAAAAAATAGTTTCATTCCAGCAATCAATCAAAATGAAGGCTAAGTGATTGGTGTAAATAAAGAAAAAAATGTTTGACGACTAACCCTTTACAGATCCTCTTGCAGTGACTCTTCATAGGACACACAACGTAAAATAGAGACCAGAGCCCTTATCAGTTATCTTTATGGGTACAATGACAAAGGTCTGATCATTCCAGAAGCGAAAACAGTTCAAAAGACATCGATAGGCCTATGTAATTATTACACTGTATTATTCGCGTATCTATTTATGGTGCTACTATAACGAGTACTCGAATAGTATTCGAATAACACAAATGGGTACTCGGTTAGGGAAAAGCTGTAACCGTTTCAGCACTAATTTGATCCTTGGTGACACAGTAATGACACAGGCCTCCCCATGAGAGGCGAGTGATCACTTGACTTTTGCCTATACTCGCCTGAAATCTGGAAATGGGGAGTGACTGGCCACTCACTAGATGTACATTGTTGTACGTAGGATACCATTTGATTTGATGTAAATTAATGGAATCATTCGCCTGTGCTCACCTGGATTTGATCTCGGAAGAGTGTTGAAACACTCGCCTTTGATTTACTTGTGGGGAGCCGAGGCCTGTGACTCCATTGTTGCATCACAACCTAATACAGACAACCAGTCTATGGTCATGACCATCTATCACCAAGGGCTTAGACAGAGGGGTGTCCACCTGTCCTTTGGACACCCTGAATTGAAAAATTGCCTTATTTGGACACCATGTTTTAAGAAACTTTAACATGCAGGAGATAGGAATTGTGAAAATTGGACACCCAGTTACTCAAAAAGTAAAGGAAAATGACCATTTTGGACACCCTACTTTTGATTTCTGGCTAAGCCACTGATGTGCATCCAGAATGTTTTGTCAAGACTATAAATAAAGTAACTGAACAAAATTTAGACGGCGTAAATTGCGTAGATTTCAAAGCAATTGTTGGAATTTTTTTAGTATGCACCAAATCATTTTCTTTCCCATGCACCCACTTTATATATTTAGGTTTTCTGGATGCACCCAAGTTTTTTGTTTTAATTTGACCCCTGGACTAAACACAAGATCAGGGATATGTCACAAATCATTTGAAACAGTACGTTTGTAATTTTGGGATCATTAATAATAGCGCCAATCAGTTTAAGTAAGTTACACTAATACACTTAGTTGTTTTTCTACTTTAGTTACCAAAATTCTACTCAATTAATATAGTATTGTGATCATTGTCTTAATTGAATCTTTTAAAGGGCAATATCAATATATGCGAGTCTCTGATCTGCTTAAAGCTTTCAAATGCAAATATTTGTTATTTTTTGCTGATGTTTAACAGATGTACCTTCACATGTATTTATGTATGAAATAAAAATGTTTTTGTTTGGCAATAAAAAAAATCTTTCTTTTCATTTATGGACTTTATACCAAAAAAGCATCAAATACTTAAAGAGACTATACCGCAGAATTTAGGCCAAAATGATCTAAAACCAATTCAACAAGCTTTTTTTTTTATTCTCTGCTATGGGCCCAAAGAAAAAGCTTCAGAAAATATCAACCTCGGGAATGTGCAAATAACATAACCAAGTTATTTTACTTAACATTGCAGTGGCTTATGGACATTACACTCAGACCAAGTTGTACAGCTTTGGTTGCTGTGTATATAAACACTTTGGTCAGTCTGTTTGATGTTTAATGTCGTACTGGGGTATTTCACTTGTAAGGGAGTAATGCTTGCCATTGCCAGATTCTGCCCTCCACCAAAAACACACACACACACACACAAATAGGCCTACTTTGTCATGTTTGTGAGAGTATAAATACATAGCAATGGTGTATTAAGATCTGGGTAGAATTATAAACACAGGTACAAATTTTTCCACCATGACATCCATGGGTAGAAATGTTTCTACCAGGAATATTACAAAATATAGATACTACTATTAAGAATATAGATAATAAAGAAATATAGATACGCAGTTTATAGAAATAGATTGATTAATTGGGGCTTAATGTCGTACTCAGGGTTGTTTCACCTATATGAGGGCGTGCCAGTCCCATGGGTAGAGGAAACCACCGTTCACATAACTGGCAACAATAAAGACGAAGGGAAAAAAAACCCAAGAAACAAGAAAACTACTGTACAAGACAAAACAACTACTTCCTGCACGCTTTAACACCTGGGCATCAGGAAGCTCCTGCCCAAACACACGCTATAGAAAAAGAAACATTTCTTTCTGGGAATTTATATTTCTACACAGGTCTTAATATTTCTATCTGGGTTGTAATTAGAAGAAAAAAAAAGAAAGGGCATTAGATAAAAGTTGCCATGGTCTTTCTCAGACAGCCACAGTACACTTAAATATGAACAACCACCAAACAATAAGCCAGATAGCAGTCTCGATTGACGATAGGCATTGTGGGCTGCTCTGGAGGAAAAAATCCTGATCACGTGATTTGCCAGCGTACAAAACCATGTTAAAAACCGTAAAAGTATAGTGAATTAAAAAGTGAGAAAGTCATCCAACTGTGTGATTTTTTGAGTAAAAAATTATTGGTAGGCCTACACTCGTTTAACATTAAGGAAGAGCTGAGCTCATGCATTGTTTTTTGTACTGATTTTTGACAAAGGAAGAAGGCGAAAATTTTAGCAGTTGTATAACCTCTTCTCAAAAGTGCAGTTATCTCCCTTTTGTTGACAAATCACTGTACACTTCCGGCTAGTAATTATTCGCAATGACGTCACATCTGTGTAGTGTAATGCTAAGACGCGTGCTGTTGGTTAAACATATTCAATGAAAGAACGTATTTTGACAGAAAAACATTCTATTTTCGTCATAAAAATCTGACGACTAGCCACTGGTTTGCTGGTTTCGCGCCCCCATCACCGAAGGGCGGTAGCATTCTGGTGGAGACAAATTCATTTTCGAGAAGGGGCTATACTGACAGTGCCAGTATAGGCCTTAGCTCTCAGTATACAAACTCAAGGCCTTGATCATCACTGTTTGAGATAAAAAAAAAATATTGGTAGGGGCCTACACTCGTCTAACATAAAGAGCTCATGCAGTGTTTTTTTTACTGGTAAGAGGAGTAATTTATAGTTATTTGTAGCATTTGTATAGGCATATAAACAGTGCCCATGCCTTTACAAACTCAAAGCCTCGGTCATCGCTGTTCGAGGGGACTAGCTGATGCTGACAAAAGGATATTCGTTGTACACTGCGCGCTATATGGGCAACAACATATCTGGGGCCGATTCCACAAAGCAATTTCTGACTTAAGCCAAAATATTAAATTACCAAATTTGTATGTTTACCTTGATTATTTCAGGCGGTTTTGTTTCGGTTTAAGGCTTAGTGGAATAGAAAATTTAATAATAAAATATTAAATTCCTAAATTAAAAACTAAACCTTTTAAGACAAATTCTAATTTTAACTTAAGTCAGAAATTGCTTTGTGGAATCGGACCCAGGGGCTACTTAAGTATTTCTTAAAGTTATGAAAAACTTAGCCAATTTTCTATGCCCTTTTTAAAGAAAAATAATTAACATCTTCTAAAACTTTATGTAAAGATAAATTTTGTGATTATTAAATAGACTTTAAAATTAAAACCTAATTTATTTGAATTATTTCTCATTTAAAGTTTTTCATTGTAAAATTATAGGCTTAAATTTGGCTAAGTATTTCTTAACTAAGAATACTTAAGTAGCTTTATGAATACGGCCCCTGGTAGGCCTACTATTGTATAGGGGCCTAATGCCAGTCTTTCACCCAGTAAAGCTGTGTCGCTATAACTATACAACTAGCTCACGATATCGGAGCTTATACTTAGGCTCGTTATGAAATCAACCAAAGAGCCCATTTTCTAGCTCGTTATGAAATCAACCAAAGAGCCCATTTTCTAGGGCTACTATACAACCTGATCGAACGTTACCGAACCTGAGAGAAGTCAAAAGTTTGGATGAATAATAATTTCACATTTTTTCTAGGATATGAATGAAGTATGGATGAAACAACCGAAGTGAAGTTATTTTTGCTCAGCATTGGGCCTATATGCTCACGTTCACGTTCAGTTAGGTCATCAATCTATACTCTCTGGTTAGATGCAGATGATTGAATCATAAATTATGATTTGAAGCACAACCTCTAACAGAGTTATCGTTCGTGCCTTTCTCTTTCCCGTTTTACCAGAGAGTAGGTCAATCTCTCTGGTTTTACACTGACATCAACGTCATAGGTCAAAGTTCAATTTTGGCCCAGGAGTTGAGGATACGATGTCTTGCAGATTGGTGAATTTTGGGAGAAAACGTAACAGAAAATTTATTGTGAGTTTTTGTTTTTTGTTGAAAATACATATTATTTAGGGATTTTTTTTTTTATAAATTATAATTTTTTTTATAATTTGAGATTTTAAAGTACCATTTTTCTAAACCTCGGAAAATATAACAATTTTAAATTGATGAAAAGTGAAAAGCGTTCATTTTTAAGGTGACGAGAACTGGACCCCTCATGACTGTTTTATCCTTTTTAAATAGTCAGGTGTTTGTCCTCAGAGATTTAAACTCCGTTAGCTCACAATGTCACCAGCTTTTTCAGTATTATTTAGTAACAGGTCAAATCGTCTAACATCCAGATCGTTTAATAGAATCGTCTAACACTTTAGGTCGAATCGTCTAATACTTTATTATGTCAAATCGTCTAAAATTCTAGTCAAATCATCTAGGCCTAACATTTAAATATGTTTAGTTCACACACCTCAATACAATAAATTTAACATAACGCCATACTATATTTTTAATATGAGATAAATAAATTTATGGATGGCCGAACTTATGTCATAGCCTAAGAATTTCAATGCGAAAAAATATATCCCTGAATGAATGACAATTTAATTACACTTACAATGTACGTGTGGGTAAAAATTAGCCTTGTTAACAAGACTTCACGGCTAGGCAAAAGGCTACATGTACCTCATGGGCTGGCTATAGGCATCCTAGATGAACAACTTTCATCTTCGATGTAAAAAAATATATATACCTGGCTGTACATCAAAGATGAGTGACCACCCATTTGAAAACGTTGGGAAAGCAAATCAGTTTGCAAAACTCTCCGTTGCGCAAGATAAATTACAACAATCTCACAGGTTTTTCGGTTGAATTTAGCATATAACCTGATTCTTATACTTCATGCCTTGCTTCTTAGTTTTATTCCCAGATTCTTACTAAAATGCTAAAAAGAACCATTTACACTGACTGCCATAGTCCCCAAATCGGCGTCATTTAACGTGCAATGGCGAAAGATTGACCTAAGAAATTAACATAAAAAGTAACGCCCAACTGACCTCATTTTCAAAAACGGCCGGAGAACAATATGTACTGTAACTTTGTCCCCGCCCACTTAATGTTTACTTTATTCATGTTTATTCATACCGGAAGTATTCAGTGCGCACATGCTGTTCACTTGGGAGTTCTGACATTTTTCCCTTGATATTCAGATGGCTGGACGTTGAGGGTAATAGCCAGGGATATGGATTAATAATAATAATCGGCCGGAGTTTCAGGACCCATACCATAGGCATCAGTATTAACCATACAATAGAATTAATTTTAACCCCGCGGTGAATGGGGTCTAGAACTTATCCACTCTCTTGTCGGCGACTTTGCTGTTGTTGTTCTTGTTGCTGTTGTTGTTGATGTAACACTATTAAACTAAATGGACTATTTCTCTGTCAATAATGTTAGGATTGTTCTGAAAATTGGGCAATATATTACCCGATAGTATAATACGCAAGAGAAAGTGACATGCCTCCACTGGAGATTGAACCCGAGACCTTTGGCTAACAGGGCCAACACGTACTCTATCATAGGCCTACTAACATAGGCCTTTACAGTAAATGTCGGCAATCTTCAAAAGAACTACATTGTGACACTCCTGTTGCCAGTTAACTCCTCTTACTCTTATTTGTCGACGTAACGTCTTTTGATTAAAACCTTCCCCGCTATTCTAGTCTGCGTTGAAAAGCTAGATACTACTTAAATAATGGTTACAAAATGATGTCATGTATATGAACTGAGCATGTGGTATATACACACGTGACATACATCAGCCATTGTACGGTGATCGACACTGTTTATGACCCTATTTTTTTTTTACAAGATGCTTATTTCACAGAAGGATCTGATACGTTTAGTAAAGCTCAGTTTGGGAATTGAAGTGTTGACTTAAACAT
>JAVFBY010288980.1:0-10343 GCA_034781015.1 Tonicella lineata
GTGGGAATGGTACTAGAGAATAAGTAACGTTCTATTTTCTCGACGATGCAGTTACGGTTGCGGTTGTAGTATTCGGTGGAAACTGGCCTTTACCTTGGGCGACAAGCAGCCCTGTGATTGGTCAACCAACCAACATCATTAATTAGGTGATATCCTCAGATCTATAATTATAGGGACAATACAATATTGGAGAGCATATTTAGGTCTGGTTTTAATCAGATTGGGACCGAAGGTTACTTAATTTCATTACAAAATTAAAACCAATAACAGCAACTGACTCAATAACAATAATTAATATAGTTTATAGCATACAATACACTTAAATATAACAAGAATTGTTTATACCCAGCACTTCATGTATAAATATCATGGAATGAATGAAGGTCAATAATATACATGTAGGTACAAACATCATTTACAGCCTCGAAGGGGAGGTAACTAAGAGGGAACTTTTGTCACATTTTGAATCGGTTAAATATTTTTAATCAGTAGCAAAAATACATATTCTGTTAATACAGTTTTGAAAATACACAAGAATCAATAGACAAAAAAGTATAAAATCATAAGCAAAAAGTTTAATATAAATTCAGATTTTACATTGGAGGGAAGCAAAGAGAAGATTTATTGGGGTTTAACGCCGTGCTCAGGGGTATTTCACCGGTATTCACCCCTATGAGGACGCGCAAGGAGAAAGAACTTCTTTATAAACCATCAAAATTACTTTAATATTGGAGTTGGCCAGTGTTTGCAAAGGGAGAATTATTTTACCAGTGCTCAAACATATGGCAGTGTCATCTATGTCGTTGACAAACTAAAGTATGATATGAATAGTTAGTTGAACTTTATACTGTCAGTTAGGGCCTCACTCTCTACCCAAGTTGTTGTTCATGCCTCTCTCCTTTAATGTCTGTAAAAGCTTGTCATTATACAAGATTCTTGTAGAACGTATTTCCATATTAAATAAATAAATGCTGTTTCAAAACTATTGAATCATTCTTGTTCATTGGTGCAATGGAGCTGTCCAAGGAAAATGACTTGTGGGTAAAAAAAACACTAGTACAGCAGCGCCCTCTATGACTTTCTCACTGAATATCAAAACAATTCAAATGAATATGCATAACCAGCTATTGTAGGTCAATGAGATAGAGGTGTCTGGTGTACTAACGTTGTGAAATATTACCCACAAGTCATTTCTCCCGGACAGTCCCATTGTTCTGCGATAAAATTTCTTTGACCGCATAAAATTCTTACAAAAGTTATATTTTAAAGGCAAACTATAGACCTCCATAGCAACATTTCCTGATGCTTTTCTTTACTTTGGTCAGATATAAATTTGCTGGAATAGGCAATGTCATACTGGTCAGGGTTACTTTCCCAGCTGTTGTTAGATAAATGGAGAGAGAGAGTGTGAAGGACAACTCTGGTAGAGATTGTTAGGGCCTATATATGTTTAAGATTTATCTCCCTTTGCAGTCACTGGCAAACATCATCGACAATACTTTAAACAGCCAGTGTTGGTGCAGAAAAACAGGTTTAAAAAAAATCAACAACCATGCTGGTGTGTGGGAGGGGTGGGGTACCTCTAATGGTAAAGTATTTTTGGGGGGAGGGGGGCAACCAATAAGGTACTGATAGCGACAAGTAGCAATGCCTATATTAGTTACATTTAGTATTAAAACCATTCACTAAATCAGCCATTTGTTAAATTATAAAACAAGATAATTTATCTCAATTCAGTATTCCAGTTTCGATCACAACCAATTCATCTTTGTCCTTAATAACAAGAATTCTACAACAGAAATCTATGTTTTGATTTCTGAACAGCATTAAACTGGTTTTCTCAACCTCAAAAGTTCTTTAAACCTATAAGGTAAGTCAGACTTTTGACAGCATTTACAATAAAGCCCTACAATTTGTCCATTTTGATATAACCTGTACAAGTTTGAATACCATACGGTACAATATTTATTCATTACAATAACTGGTGTTCTGGGCTCAGTTGCTCAAAACCAAGATTAGCGTTCATAGCAGATTAAATCACCAACTAGGATTAGAGATAGGCCTTCAACATGGCGTGACGTCATCTAATCCAGGATTAAATTTACCAGTGCTTTGAGCAACTGCCCCATGAGGAGCTAGAGTCTTCTTTGGTATGTCTTGATGAAGTGATCTAATGTGCTGAAATGTACTTTTTGTTGTCGACACAAAAATTGAAACTTTACTCCAATTCTCTCATAGGTAGTAGAACATACAACCATTTTTAACTAGCCTTAATTTACAAAAATTCCTCCTCCATTTAAATATAAAAGTTAAGGGAAAGGCCACTTAATTTCAACCTGATTTCAGTGTTTTCCATGTGTAATTTTTCAAATATATGCCTCTATGTTATTGGTCACAGTCATTATAATGGAGGAGCTATGGTGAATATTGGTAGTTACGTCAATGGCCAGAAAATTTGAATATAAATAAAGTTGTTATTCTGAACCATTGGTGTCACTACCAAATACAGATATTCAAAATAGCTCGTTCCCCGTTATATTAACTTTGTGACCAATAAAACACAGGCACATATTTTTAAAATTACACATGGGAAATATTTAAATCTGGTTGAAATTTAGAGAAATTTCTCTTTAGCATTGGCCCCATTTAACACAGTACGATAACAATATATAACAAGGGCACACTTTCAGCAAATTTGTCTTGTTTATGTGGAGATTTTGTTCAAAATACTATATCTCAGGAATTTCTGAACATAGGTGTCACCATGGAATTTTAACGATGTAACTTAAGATTGGTCTAATCAAATTTAAATTAAGTCTATGGCAACTTCATGCTGATACAGGTGAAGATTTGTCAACTCTGCTTTCGGAGTCTTCAGATTTGACTTCCTCATATGTCTCTTCCTCATCAGCCACTCGTGTCCATATTGCCAAGGAATGTCCGCTGGTATCGTCAATGTTACTGGATTTCCATGGCACTCCATCACTGGCTGGGCTCAGTGTGTCGCTAGTACTACCAGTATCAACCTCCTGAAGCCGCTCCAACAAAGTCGCATTAGTCGGATCCTGAAATCATTGCAAATATTTTGATTCATTTAGTTTTGTTTGTTTGTTTGTTTGTTTGATAGGTATTCAGCGCCATGCTCAAGGGTATTTCGCTAATATGGACAACAATTTCTCCACTTCAGAAAAAATCTGAAGGGAAACTTTGAAAAAATCCACCCCTGGGATCAGTCATTTAGTTGATTGGCATATAAAAATAAGAAGTTCAATGATCTGTGATGTTAAATTTGCAGGTCTATACTCATCTGCAATATATGTATGTTGATGGTTCACATGTTATGTGCATAAGCGTTTGTTTGTTTGCTAGGCGTTTAATGCCATGCTCAGGTATGTTTCACCAGTATAACGACAAACTAGCAAAAAGTGTGGAAGAAACCACCCTTGACGTCACTGGCAACATAAAAAAGACACTGGGTAAGGACAGATCTATTTCCTGAAGTCCCTTAGTTGTTAAAGCGTTCAGGGCATCAAGAAGCTCTCACCCAACCACCCAAGGCATCCCATCATGTATATTAGCAATTTCTTAATCTAATATAAGGGACAGACTAATCTTTGTTCAGAGCAACAGGGCCCCTGAATGACTAACAAAATCCACCAGGTCTGAATGCCTAACAAAGTCCACCAGGCCAGGTCTGAATGACTAACAAAGCCTACAATGTCTTTATGCCTAACAAAGTGCACCAAATCTGAATGCCTAACAAAGTCCACCAAATCTGAATGACAATGATAACAGGAACATTTTTTATTGTAGTAAACGGTATCCTAGAGTTTTTAATTGGATTTTCTGCATTAAAAGATAAATAACTAAAAAAGAAAGCTGAATTTAATAAAGTTTACTAGATTATTATGTCACTGATAAGCATGCTGAATTTCACGGTTGGAGCTCAAAGGGTTTTACCAGAAAACAGAATTGAAAAAATGAATTGTGACAAAAAACTAAGTGCTAAAAATGGGGCAAAACTCTTGCAATCAACTGAATCAAAATTAAAAACCCAATGGGTGGAGAGAACCCCCCTTGACTACATTGCAGCATTTAAGACAAGACCAGACAAAGGCAGGACATCACCATTCTGCTTTCAGATGACACTTTGCTTTGCTCCTGTCAACCCGAAGAATGAAAAACATTGAATTTTAGATTAAACTTGATATATTTGGAAAGACAAGGCATACCTTAGCAAAGTGAACTCTCATATGGTCTTTAACATGTGTCTTTCTGGAGAATCCTTTCCCACAGATGGGGCAGATGAATGGTTTGACATCACAGTGAGACTTCATGTGAGCTTTACGATTCTCCTTTCCTGAAAATACAATTTGAAATGTTTCTATAATCATTTATGATCCTAAAACATCAAATTTTTCATAAACTTAAATAATCTCACTGGATTCATTTATAGATTTATTGATATTTAACAGCATTATACTTAAGGATATTTCACTTATAACTGTTAACAACTTTGCAACGATTTGTGGTGAGAAAATTTGAAAAACCCTGTAAAAAAAAACCACCCACAGCCCATCTGAAAAAAACTTCCCTTATGACCGTTATATTGGTGTTCAATGTCATACTCACAGGTTTGTCCCTTATATGAAGGGTGGAAGAAACCACCCTTGATGTCAATGGCAACAACAAAGATAGGATAAGGAGTGGACAAACAAAACTGGATACCACAATAGGGTAAAGGTCAAAATAGGGTTCCTGCAGGTGACCTTTAGCTCGGAGAACACTAGGGCTGCTAGGGCATCCGGACTGCACCAACCACCTACTTAAACTTACTTGAAAAGCGTTTCTTACAGATGGGGCACTCATAAGGTTTCTCTGCAGCATGCGACCTTAAGTGAATATGAAGATTTCGAGACACGGCAAACACCTTCATACACACCGGACAAGTGTGCTTAGCTCCTGTAAGAACATACAGACAATAAAAACACTTAAGTATAATTATATAATGCAATTATATAATAATTCAATAAATTGTGGGAATAATTTGGTGTTTATCATGCCATTTTCCTGCCAAATAACTAATTGCTTGTTTGAATGGGAATGTTCAGGGGTATTTCGCCTAAATGATGGTGTGCCAGCCTAATGGATGGAGGAAAACCCCATTGACGTCACTGGCAACATATTAAAAAGGAGACATGGCAAGGACAAAAAAAAACATGACACCATAACAACAACAAAAACTCAGCAAG
Organism: Tonicella lineata; assembly: GCA_034781015.1. NCBI lineage: Eukaryota > Metazoa > Mollusca > Polyplacophora > Chitonida > Mopaliidae > Tonicella > Tonicella lineata. Next base: position 5,253 of record JAVFBY010288980.1, read on the forward strand.
CACCAGGAAGCTCAAACCCAACCACCTGCATCGGTTAACTAACCTTTGGTATACCGGCTGACACTTGTACATAGTGATAAAATTTGTATTTGTTTTTACAAGTTGTTTAATCACTTTGGGATAACTCTCTATTTATACGTTACAGACTGTTTATACAAAATTTAGATGCTGAATTGATATTTCATAACACAGAAAATCAGTCTTCCAAAGTCTCAGATTGATTGATTGATTCATTGATTAGACAATTACATGTTTTTTCACACAATACACAGGGATAGTTCACGTTTACTACAGTGCGCAAACGAAATGGGTAGAGAAAACCACCCTTGCCATCACCAGCAACATCAAATACACAACATAGACAAAGACAGAGTGCAAAAATAAGATAAATTGGATTACTGAGCATCAGAAAGTTCCTGTCAACAAACTGCTTCAAAGTTTCAGAACTATTTGTTGTATTTTTTACTGTTTAAAGTGAATATTATACCCAAATAAAAGTCAAAAATGTTTATGGGTTTTAGGTGTTTCATAAAAATAAAGTCATCAATAATTAAAGAACCAGTGTATCTATAGTAACGAAGAACATCTGACGATAAACTACCCCTGCTAGGTATTGTTTACGGTTATTAAAATTCTGGAGCCATACAGTCCAATTACAGGTCTGATACAAAGTACCATTATGACAAAACAGTAACAGTATAGCAAAAATGTATTCAATAGATTAAATACATACAGAGTGTGATATGATATGATAAATTATCTCAAAGATGCTATAAAAGATTATGTAGTTAAGTATAAATATTGTGCAGGAATTCTTTTCTCAAAATTTATCTTAGACTTAGGATACTACAAAAACTAAATGTACAGTTAACCGTTTGCACATTTTAAAGGGGTGCAAAGTCAGATCTGGGTGTTTATTGTTATCATTGCATGATTCGTGGGAGTTCTATTGGGGTGATTGGAGTTTTACGGTGTATACAAGTAAATAACCTTCACTTAATTAAGTAAATAATCTTCATTTCCTAAGGACAAATAGGCATGATGTCCCTTTAATAGCTCAAAGATAAATCACTCCTCCCCAACTTAAATCACACAAAGCAACACAATGCAATAACACTGCACTTACCTGTGGTGTGTAATTTCTTGTGAGCTAGAAGTAGAGCTGTGTTAGGGAATCCTTGAAGGCATTCTGAACAACTGAGACCAGAGTCTTGAGGAATGGACGAGGAATCGGTGTGTGAGGAGAAAAAATGGGTTTGTAATTCTGACATCTCTGTGAAGTCTTCCGAGCAGAGCGAACACTGAAAACCGGAGTGCGTCTCAGAATTATCATGGGTCTTTCTATGACTTGTCAGGTGAGCCAAATCAGGGAAAGTCAAATTACAATCCGGACATTCCAGGTCAGATGGAGAAGTTTCAGAGGAAGAGGAACTACTGCCATCCCCAGTATGTCCCAGTAAATGGTTTTCTAACTCTGCACTGAAGAAGAATTTCTGGTTACACTGACTGCATCCATAGGAGCGAGCAGTGATGCCATGTTCCACAGCATGTGCTTGGATATCTACCGCTCGCATGAACACAGCACCACAAACATTGCAGCGCATCTCCCTGGATATGTAAGTGTGCTCAATCAGATGGCATTGTAGTTTTGCCGGCGATTCAAACGTTTTTAGGCACAGTTTACACTCGTGGATATTCCCTTCCTGCATCATGTGGGTGGCAACATGAATCTGGATTTCATACTCAGAACTAAAAGATTCCTGGCATTTAATACACTGGTAACTTCTACGATGGGTTTGTGAATGAGCAGCCAGTAAATCATGTGATGAGAAAGTTGCCTGGCACTGCTGGCAAACGTGTTCGGCAGTTTCACCATGGTAGCATGGCTTACACACATAGTAAGTTCTACCACTGGCATTTAACTTGGAAATAAGATTCTCCCTCGTGTCATAGGTCTTCAGGCACACACAACATGTATAGAAGCTGGGTTTGACTTGGAAATGATGCTTGCCATGCATCTGAAGCTCTATCATAGAAGCTAGAGACTGTCTGCAGATGACACATTGCATCATAGACCCTTGAATTCCATGCTCTTGTGAATGATTATAGAACTGCTCCTCGGTCTTTAAGATTTTCTTACAGCCCACACAGACATTTCCTTGAGGAACTTTACAATGCTGCAGTTTATGTTCAGCAAGAACATTTGTACTCGTAAAGACTTCGTCACATATGTTACATTTCTGACCACCCGAGTTCACATGAATTTTCATGTGTTTGTCCATCTCATTCTTACTACGGAATGTTTGACTGCAGAAACAGCAGCCATGGCTCAACTTGTCAGCATCTGCCTGTTCAGCAGACAACTGCTGAGGGGATTTCATGGTTTCATTACAATACACTTTCCTGCTGGAACACTCTGGTATTGGGGATGGGGTTGAGATACTAGGGAATGATCTTGGGGAGGTCTGTTTCGAAGCTGGACTACAGATCTTCTGCTGATGCTCCTGAAGTTTGTGAAGCTGAAGAGCAGCAGGTTGATTGAACTTGGCATCGCATATATTACACGTGTACCAGATACAAGTTTCCATAGCTTTCCAGAGGCTGTTACTAGTTGATGGTTCTGGAGACTTGTTTGGATGAAGAGAACTTGGAGTAGTTGAGGTAACTTGGTTGTTCTCCTTCTCTACCTTGATCTGTACTGTTTCAGAACTCAGGTGTTTCTCTGGGTTGTGAACCTCCTGCAGATGGCGGTCTAACAGGTACTCAACGTGGAATGATTCAGAACACATTGTACAGTGGAATGACTTCTTGTGGGTTGTAAGGTGACATTGTAATTCCATCTCCATGGCGAAACTATCACGACAGAAAAGACAGCGATATGGCTTAGCAATCTGCAGGTGAGATACCTTCACATGTAACTGCCATTCCATTTCTGAGCGAAAAACTGTGCTGCATTCAGTGCACTTAAACAGCTTACATTCGTTGCTGTGTTTGATGGCAAAGTGAACCTGAACATTGACCTTAGAGTCAAATATTTCCTTACACAATGAGCATCTGTACAGATGGTGAGCATGAATATCCATTAAATGTTTCTGGAGCTCATCTGGTTTATGGAAGATTTTAGCGCATGGTGTGCAGCCATATTCTGTCGTCTGATGGAGGAAATGTACAAATGCATGAGCGTCCAGTAAATCGCTGGTTGGAAAGTCTTCACTGCAGATGCCACAACGATGGGCACCTGGAGCGCTTCTTCCACCAGTAGGGTTATGGTGAAGCTTCATGTGACACTGGAAATCCTCCAAATTACCAAATGTTGCATTACATTGGTCACAAGTAACTCCTGAGCCAACACTCATATCAGTTCCATTCTGAGAGGGGGGTCTAGTAGAGAAGAGGGCAGTCCGCAAATGCTTTGCCCCAGAACTTGAGGAGATACCTGGGTGGCTGGAGACCTTGGGACGCTTGCCTGGTGTTTTCATCTCTTGTTTCACATGTTTTCCATGTACCAGTATCAAATGATTCTGAAGCATTGTGGGATTCTCAAACACCATTGAACACTGCATGCACGTTATGGCCTCCAGAATCTGTTTGTGTTGTTGAGGACTTGACACCAGTCTGCTGTGCTTTAGGTGGCGATGTTCGGCCAACAGCTCAATACTCCCAAACTCCTGACTGCAGAAGTTGCAAGGGTATTTAATATCTAAGCATGGTTGATTCTTGTGAATGACTCGCATATGTTCGTGAAGGCTGTAGAGGTTTGGGTAAGGAGCATTACAGTAGTTACAAGTGTAGACATCTGTGGGTTTTACAGAATGAACACTCTGCATATGAATTTCCAACATCTCAAGGGTAAGAAAGTCTTCTCTGTAGCAGTAAGGACAGACATTCTTCTCATCAACGTGTCCAACAACTTGAACAGGGGAGAGCAGTTGGTCTCCTCCATTCTGACTTACTGCACTTGACGTACTCAGAGGTCTGTTGGGGGATACTAGAGCAAATGTGCCGGCATTATGTAACATCATGTGATCCATTAATTCTTCCATGGTGGAAAATGTCTCGGCACAAAGTGGACATGTATTTCTGAGAGCTGAAACATCATAAAAATCTTTCACAGGGTTCTCCATTGACGCCTCTGTATGTTGAACAATGTGAAGCTGAAGACCTTCAACTGTGACAAAATCCTCTCCACATACAGGACAGGAGAAAGTTTTTGAAGCGTCCAAGATGGAGGGTCCTTCTGTTTTGTGAGTGGCCAAATGGGTGGCCAGCACTCCAACAGTTGTAAAACCCCAATTACACACTACACAGGAGAAGGGTCGACCTAGTTCATGATTCTTCTGGTGTATTTTCAAATACTCATGTCTGGAATTTTAAAAAAGAGGAAAACATATAATGATAATTTCAACAAAAAGAAATAATTTGCACCTAGGCAAGGCAATTGGTGTTTCATGACCTACATACAGGCTACCGTGTGCCAAAAAATCTATATGATAGTCTGAAAAACATGTAGGTTCAGGCTTTAATATAAACTTGAAAAATTATATAATGTCTAATTCGCAAAGGGCATACATAGCCTCATTTTGTGTGGTTTTCACTAATGTCAGGTTCCTGCCCAATTAGTTTGAGTGTTTAACCTTTTACAGTTACTTAAGCTTATTTCACTAATAACTAAGAATTAGTTGGAAATTTAAAACTTCTCCAACCAACCACCACTCTGCCATTATACTTAAACCAAGTGCCTAGGGTCAAAAAAATATTGAAATCAATTCAGTTTTTAGAAAACCTCTGGCATGATACTTTTCAAAAGCTATATTTACAAGCATATCATTCATGGTACGCGAGATAAATAGGAGAGGGATACACAGTCTGTTATCCATTTCGTTGCAAAATGACAAGGACATATGTGACCCGTTATAGCCAAATGAGTCGGAAGTTGCAAAGCTATAAATTACGCTACAGGCGATACAAGCTTAACATGTGTGAAATGTTTAGTTGTTTTTTTTTACCATAATCTTTTCTTTATAAAGTTTTCTAAACAAATAATTACTCAAACTGGTGTTTAAATGCATGTAGTCATAACTATGTATGATT
>JAVFBY010289091.1:0-10343 GCA_034781015.1 Tonicella lineata
TAGAGGCCTCCTAGAGAAAGGTTTTAGTCGCCGCAGGTCTCTGAAGAGCTTTCCTTCTTGTTTTTTTTTTACGCCATGCCGATTCAAACACTACTTTCACAGAAAAACGAACCAAAATCTCATCAAATTTATCTCTGACAAAAAGGCACGTCGCCAAATGTACTCCGTTATATAAATATATGCTATATATAATTGTTGCAGAACACTTCAATGTATATTTCCTTGTTAAATGCCCAGTTAAATGACTAAAAGGAACCTGGCATTGGCAGCCCACCATATATTTTTCTGACCAAATCGATGTTCAGCAGAAAACTAAGAAGGCCGCAAAAAATGTTTAAGACCAGTTTAACAAACAATTTGATTTGCTCTTTCATTTGAAGTTTATTTGGTATTATTGTTGTCCCCCTCTTTCAAAATTTTGAGAAAATGCATGTGATATAGCCTAGGCCTAAACATAGTTTTTACTTTTTCAGGTTCTGGAGATAAACAGATTTCGAAACCCGAGGCTCTACTGGACCATCTGAAAAGGAAATGGATGACTTTTTTCAAATTCTTTGACTTTGATAATGACAGTGTCTGGTCTGAATCTGACATAAAGAGTCGGGCAGACAAATTAGTTTTCTCCGCGGGTAACATGGTATCTGACAGTGGCGCCACTCACGTGCGCAGACAATTACAACATTGGCTTCGAACGCAAGAGGAAGAACTTTGCAAGGTTGGACCAGGTAAAATAACTGCGGACATTTACTGTCAAAAACTTCGACAAATATTTGAGAAAAAGAATGAGAAAAGAAATGTAAAAGAATTAGACATTTATAGCGAGATTTTCTTTGATATAATTGACATAAACAGAGATGGTAAAATTTCTCACTCTGAACTGACGATATTCTATAAGGCCATGGGAGTTACCAATGAACAAGTAATTGACATTTTATTCTTCAGCCTCGATTTGGTTGGCGATCGTATGGTGTCACGCGAGGAGTTTCGAATAGCTTACAGGGAATATTTCTTCGGAGATCAGCGTGAACGACACCAAATTATTCCATATTTATTTGACCAGACAGGACTTCTTTTGAAACAGAGACATATTTTTTACCAAGACAACTAAGCTGTTACAATTTAAAAAAAACAAACTTTAATGCTAACTAAAAGTAGAACTAAAATTAATGTTCGACCCGATCCTTGCTGACGTCACTTGCTTATATGTCTTATCAGACGACTTACTAAACGCTGATACAGTGAGTTCTATTGAACACGATTTGCATTCTATACAATCTTGGGCTGAACACTCGCGCGTATCTTTTAATGCTTCAAAAACAAAATCACTGTTATGTTCTAGATGCCGTCAGCCTTCGGACCGTAACATACATTTTACGGGCAGCCCAATCGACGGTTGTAATACACATAAACATCTTGGTCTCACTTTTAACCACCTATGTAATTGCAATAGCCATATCGACAATTTGCTTAAGCAGCTCATTCTTAAATTTCCATTTTTCGAGGTATTAAATACCGTTTAAATCGAAAGTGTCTTGAGATTATGTACAGAAGTTTTATAAGACCAACCCTTGAGTATGCCGATATCGTCTGGGACAATCTAACAGATTATCAAATTAATACAATGGAGATGTTTCAGAAAGATTGTCTTAGAGTGATTACCGGCCTTACAAAGAGCGTGGCTTGTACACTTCTATATGAAGAAACAGGCTTCCATACACTTTCTCAACGCCGTAAAATATATCGTTTATAAAAAATATTGACGGATCAAACCAATTGGCTTTAAATTAAAAAAAAAGGCCAGCTCCAGTTTCCACCAGAAATCCGCACCACCAAAGGCCTGATCATAAGATTACTACTTGTATGTGTAAAACTGCTGCCTTTAATAAATCGTTTTTCCCTTCCACCCTACGCGACTGGAATTCCTTACCAGATAACTTTAATACCAGAATTGATTCTACTCAATTTAAAACAAAATTGATGCGTATGTTTGTGATAAGTAAACCGCCATCTTGGTATTACAAAGGCGAACGAATATTTAATATCATACTTTGTCGACTAAGAAATGTTTGTAGTTCGCTCAACGATGACCTTTTCAACAGTTTTATATCTGGCTCACAAAGATGCCAATGTGGGTCTCGGTTTGAATCTGCCCATCATTACCTATTGCATTGCCCGCTGTTCGCTAATGAACGCATTCAACTACTTAATGATATACGCGACAGCGGTTACGCTGATCCCATCACTACAACTTTGATACTATATGGCTCATGTGAATAAACTGCATCAAAAAATTATGCAATTACATTAGCTGTTTGCCGTTACATTGCCTGCTCTAAGAGATTTGCGTAATAGTTTCAATAGTTTGTCCGCCCAACCAGACCAATGTCCACTGAGTTTGTATTTTTTAAATTTATTTTTGTAAGTTTTGTTATTTTTTTTGTTGTTTATTCCACAGAGTTGAAATGTTTTGTATGACTTTTTATGTAAATTGTTTTTCTTTATTTTTAAATCACATTGTAATTGTACTCGTGTTGGTACACGATATAAGCCAGTAGGCAAACTGTGTACATTATTGCCAAATAAAGTTTATATTAAAAAAAAGACAGTCAGTCGCAAATTTGACTTTGTTTCAATTGTTTGTTTGTCTGCCTGTTTTAATAAGTTGTTCTTGTTGTCCTGTGTGCATGAGACAATAGCAGGATAGTGTCATTCGGCATACATGTACATATAAGTTAAAAAGCGCAAGACGTTTGTTGTATGATTTGCTTTGTGTTCCAAATGAAAACGAATGACAATAAAATGTCGTAATCTCTAACGCTGGAATCTCCTCGTCTCTACATTGTCACAAGCGCCTTCCAGGTAATTGGTTCTTATTTTGAAAAGATACCTATGCTATAGGCCCCGGAATCTCCTGGTTTCTATATTGCCACAAGCGCGTTCCAATTAATTGGCCCTTGTCCTGGAAAGATACCTTGGCCCTGGAATCTACTGGTTTCTACATTGCCACAAACGTCTTCCAGATTATTGGTTCTTATTGTGGGAAGATTCCTCTAGGCCCCGGAATTTCATGGTTTCTACATTGCCACTAGCGCGTTCCCAAGTAATTGGCCCTTGTCGTGGGAAGATACATATATAGGCCCCGGAATCTCTTAGTTTCTACATTGCCGAAAGTCCCTTCAAGTAATTGGTTCTTGTCGTGGACAGATACTTTTAGGCTCCGGAATCTCCTGGTTTCTACATTGCCACAAACGTCTTCCATGTATTTGGTCATTATCGTGGGAAGATAATTATAGGACTCGGAATCTCCTGGTTTCTACATTGTCACAAGTGCCTTCCAAGTAATTGGTTCTTGTCGTGGGAAGATACCTAGGCCCTAGAATCCCTTGGTTTCTACATTGCCACAAACGTCTTCCAGATAATTGGTCATTATCGTGGGAAGATAATTATAGGACTCGGAATCTCCTGGTTTCTACATTGTCACAAGTGACTTCAAGGTTATTGGTTCTTGTCGTGGGAAGATACCTAGGTCCTAGAATCACTTGGTTTCTACATTGTCGCAAACGTCTTCGAGGTAATTGGTCATTATCGTGGGTACCTAAATATAGGTACCGGAATCTCCTGGTTTCTAAACATCGGTAGAAGCTCGTTCCTGATAGTTTTCGCAACATAGTGTGTTTAACATAAATTTATGTTGTCAATAAATTTGTATATATTAAAATTTAGGCATATATCTTTTTGTTGACTCGACAATCATGGTATGTCTACTTTTCAACCATTCTAGACAGTTTATGAGCACTATTAATCGCCAAAGGCGTCAAACTATTTCATCATTTTGCAACTTTTGCGCAGTAACGCGGTCGCCCCAAGTTCGTTTTTTTTTTTTTACATAAAAAGCTTGTCTGAGCCTGGAGCATAATTCCATAGCATCGTCGATATATAACCTCATTTGAATATTCTAATATAATTTTCATTTCTCCGTTGTTGTTGTTGCCGGATTTATAGCCCACGAATAATCGGTGTATTTTTCTCTGCCGACATGCAATTTGATTTGAAATTATTTCTTAAAAGAAGGTTCATTACACTCACATAATGGTAACCCCGTGAATCCAAGCTTTTAAAAAAAATATATATATATGACTCTTATTTATATTTGTCGTCATCATAGGCTTTTTAAAAAAACCTTTATCTCAAAATCAACCCAAAGGTTCAACATCAACCTTAACTCCCACCATTCTCTAATAACGCACAAATAAACGTTGTCAACCGTCACTTTAAAGAAAGTCTATGTTTTACCCATATTTATTACGGCGATGAATCTATATTCCGTAACATACTAGCAGCTAGATGCTTATAGCTCCCCATTTCTTAAATTTTCAGATTTAAAGTGTTTTTTTGTTGATTCTAAATTTAAGTAAATACAGATCTGTAAGACTGGATTATCTCCCTTTTCTCTCCGTTTGTCTCTATATCCTGTAAACGGACTATCTTTGTTCTTCACTCCTCTGGTTTCAGGGAAGACTTATTCGGGCTGTTTAGGTCTGTCATTCTCAGATATAAAAGTAAAAATAAAGCTAAAAGAGGACAAAAGAGCTCTGAACAGAGACAAATATTTCAAAATAGCCTAAATGCTTTTCTAGTGTGGTTTCGCACGTACTGCATTCAATCGTTGATGGCGTTCTATTCAGATCTTATTATGATAGGCACGTACTTTTGAGCTTTTTCGTCATCTAGACCCAACCAAGGCCAGTGTATAGCTACAATACTCATCTCCACAAAACAGTTTGCATTAGTCATTGCAAATGACGCCTTCTTTTCCAATCAAATTATTCTTTTTTGAGACCTATTTACTCGCACACTCTCTCTAACAGCTTCTATGGGAAGATAACAAATGTTATAAACACTTGTCAAGTTTTTGAATTAAGAAGATAAGGAAACATTTTGAAAAGGATTAATAAATAAATCTGGTAATTTGATACAAGTAATATATATATATATGTGTGTTTTGTGCGATTTTGTGGGGTATTTCATCGATTTGACCGGCCTACCTGCCCAATGGGTGGAGGAAACCACCCTTTGCACCGCTGGCAACATAAAAGGCAAAGCAGATCAAGGACAGGACAGAGAACATGGCACCATGACATATCTACTTCCTGATGTCCCTTATAGCTCCGAGAGTACGAGGGCATCAGGAAGCTCTCGTCCAGCCACCCGACACTATATTTGGAAGCGGCTGTTTCTGGTCTATCTAATTAGTCATTTTGTTTTTAAGTTTTATTATCCTTTAACCAAAACGCTCTTGTTAATAAATAAATGGTTTCATCTGGAACCAGATATTCAGTATTTTAATTATTTTGGTATTACGCTCTCCTAGAACAGATCCTATATAGATCAGGAAAAATTTGCAGACTAAAATCCATACCGTAATCGACCTATGGCGCTCAGAGTCAGGTGCCGAATCGCAAGCAGTGAATGTCGACCACCTACAACACTCAGCTAACTGGTCTCCTAAAAAAATTGTTTCCTATTATATTATTTTTCCACCAAACACACAATGTACCCTTTTTAAAAAAAAAACTGTTGTTGCAATAATAGGCTGGTATATTAAAGTTGACGAAGAGTTTCAATTGAATTTCTTTAGCCTGCATATATTGCTATGTAGGAATGGCAATGGGTCCCATGTCCATAAACACAGTGTTTACTCGTAGAATCAAACATAGCTATGTATAGACAGCTATGTCAAGAATGATTCTACTGGGCGGACGTTAACGCTTGAATTGCATGCAGTAGACAGAATGGCATTGTCTACAGGTGTTCTCAAATCTTGAAGGGCCACTAGACAAAAAAACATATCGCACGACAGAGTATGATTGTGTATCCACGAAAAAAAAAATATATATATCGTACTACAGATCATTAATGTATTAATCATAAAAATATGTTGTGCGTCAGCTTACCTGTGTATTATCGACAAAAAAATACATCGTTGACAGATGCATGTGTATTTACGACAAAAAAATATAGCATACGACAGATTACCTGTATTTACATGTAACACCCGGATTACAAGTATTCACGATAAACAGTAGCTGGTTTTATAGATAACCATTATCACAGATAACCAATGTATTCCTGTTAAAGAATATCTCTATCCGCAGATAACCAATATATATCTACGACAAACAAATATATCGTTCTACATATAACCAATATAATTATATCCACGACAAAAAAAATATCTAGTTCCGCAAATAACCAATATATTCGCGATAAAACATACATGAATATTGTTCCACAGATAACCAATGTATCCACGTCAAAAAATGTCTCGTTCAACTAACAACTAATATATTGCCAATAAAAAAAGATCGTTCCAGAGATTACCAATCTATCCACGACAAAAAATAGTGTTCGCCACATAACTACATGTATGTGGCCTCCCCGAACTAAAACACTAGGATGTTGATAAATGTGTCCCTCAGCAAGTCACTTTTAGGGGAAGGAACGGGTTTGGGGTGAAAGTTATGAAACTTTGTTGTTATTTTTAACTTAGTTGTACAACAGGATTAATCTTCCGTAAACCTGTAACTATACTTCTCTCGATTTCAACGTCCTTGTACAATAGGTTTTTTTTTTGTTTTTTTTAGTTCGTTGCCATAGATAATATCCGCTTGTTATGATGATATAACAATCAGCGCTTCATATAAACATAAGATTTTGAATAAAAATAAAAAATGTGTTTAAAAAAACTTGGTTGACAAAATACAGCTTTGCAAGATGAAAGCCTGAAATTTCTCGTAGATTAAAAGATATCTACGTCCTTTAGCACGGAAAAGGGATTCTTACTGTCCATTGTTTTGGCGTCCTATCGATTTTGGTATGAAGCTTGGTTTCTTTTAATTTATTTTTAAAAATATACCATGCTAAATATCACATGCATTATTTTGTCATTTACATTACAATTATTTAATTATTTGTTTAATTAATCAGCTATGTATTAAAGCGAAATGGCTTTTTAACAAACAAACAACTTCTTCCGTTGGAACTTGTTTTCAATTTTTGTTACAAAGGAGGCAAACAACAATAGTGTTATTTTTGTTCTGATTGGCCAACTTGTAAGCAATACTGGGCTAATACGGTCGTTATTAGCCCAGCTGTGGTCCACAATACCGCTGATTGACAGGTTTGATGGCTTTCTCTTTTGTTTATTGCCCACTGGTCAATATAGGTTTTTGTTGGGGGTCGTCAACACGGAACCCCTGTGTCATCTATAGACACACAAAACCCAAAGGTCTGGCTTATTCTCGCCACCCTATAGCCTTGTCAATTTAAGATGCTGTCCAAACACGGAGATGTTTAACCCCAGCTTTCAGACTACCGCCAAGTCAAGTTTAAGTCAACAAATTAAAGTTGAATAATACTTGACGAGTTTTTTCTTACGTCAACATTTAGAATATAGAACGTGAGTCGAAAGGCAAGGGAAATAGAAGATTCAAGAAAAAATGGCATTTAATACAAAAAAGTAGAAACGAAAGAGGAACAAATACAAGTGGTGTCTTGCAGTTTGTGAGAGTTTGACAGCACTGTGAGAAAGATCTTAAAGAGAAAGTTTGGTCAGTGTCATTCATTGGATAAAAAACAATCATTATGTTTCATTATGTAATTGAAGACTTCAAGAGATAGGTTTACTTTGTCCAGGTTTTATAAATACATACAAATGTATTATGATTCATATGCCTAAGTTACTCTCGTGGAATCTCTATACGAATGTGTTCCCAATGAGATGACAAGGGGTGAACAATCTAATATATTTATTGGGTCGCCAATATTTAAAATATGTATGTGTGTATGATTTATTACCATTATTTCGAACAGCTCCCTAGTTCCAAAAGTAACGTTAATTCAAACAGGGGCCAGTTGCTCAAAGATCTATTCAATGTAATCCTGGATTAGATGGCACGCTATGTTTAACGCCTATCTCAAATCCTAGGTTAGTAATTTAATCTTCTATAAGCGTTAATCAAGGTTTTAATGAACGTACCTGTAAAATCTGTACTACATAAAGAATAGAAATCTGTTTTACCAAAAATTATCAATATATGTAAACAATAATTAACGTCAATATGTTCCATGAAAAAACTATTGACGTCACGACGTTCTGGACGATGATGGAAATGCTAATTTTGACTGCCAATGTAGGTCTGCCGCTACTTATTAAAATTAATATATCATTTCAAAATGGAAGCTTTATAACTCGCACTAAGCTGGTTAAGTGTAATTGTCAAATAAATTAATACAATTACCAACATTTAGAAAACAATTTGAAACATTTAAAGTGTACAAAATTCAGCGATTTTACTCTGTTGTTTTTTTTTTCTCTTCCTTTCAGTTTTAAGTTACTGTTTTTTTTTTATCTCTCTCTCTCTCTTTTATAATTTGATATTTTAACTTGATTTTGATGTTTTGTGCAAACGGTCCATAGAGATTTTAAGGATACGTAGTTTCGATGTGGGGTGAGCCAATCAAAATCACGCTTTTCCCGTGCACGAACGGTTTTTGGAGGTGAAAGTTAGCATTGGTTTAGATGCATGAGCTTAAATAACAAATCAGTTCTATATGTAAAAAAGAAAGAAATAAAATTGTGCCTATATTTAAACTGTCAAATTATAGAGCAGAATTTAACTTTTTAAAACCTGCAATAATGCCTGGGGTTTTACCTGCCGAAGAATATACATAATTAGTTTTAAAAATGAGCATTTGTACCATTTAACTCCATCTTTAAGGCACACTATAAACCACGAGAAGACGTCAAATTGCTTATAAAAGAAAAAAAGAAGAATTTCTGTATTTTTCCCAGATAAAAAAAATTATGAAGTTTCTGTTTGTGCCGTAAACTGAAAGCTTTGATATCCTATTTTTCCCTTTGATTCTAACTTTGGTAACACCAACATTAGTGTGAATGCGCACCTACATGCGCACGCAACTATTTATTAGTATAAAGATAACTGGACACTACTATAGTGCTGTTAGATACGAACAGCTGTGGCCATCTAGAACACTTTACAGACTAGACTAGTGACAACACCGGGAAACGTTGTATTGGATATTTTAAGTAAAGGTGCGCCATTTTAATGATGAATAGGGCCTAATTTGTTTATGTTGTAAAGCTACCACACAAGTCGCGCGTGCTCTATTCGCCCCAGGACTATGTATATTTGTCAACTTTTAATTTTATGCTAGCTTTTTTTCCCTTGATATGTTAGTTACTTATATGGCAGATCCAAATTAAGAAGAATGTTTAGAGCTAATCTATATATATCCTTGACCCTAAGGCATATAGCATAACAGGGATGAATTCATTATATCGATTGTTTGAAATTGAGCCTGTTTGTAGTCGTTTGTTTTACACACAAAACATTGAGATGTCGTTTTAATTATAACGTCACAACACAAAATGCCTAAGTTGTATGTTAACTTCTGGCCCACAAACTGTCTAAGTTTTACTGAATTTGAATCTGTGTGAACAAAACCAAATCATCACAGAGTTCTGTTTGTTCTTTGGGAAAATAGTTTAAAATCGATGGGCTAGGGTATGTTATATTTCGAGACAAATCTCGACTATGAAGCTCACATCGCCTTGTCTATTGACTTGGATTGCCCTCGGAATATGTCCACCCTTTAAGCCTTCTTGACAGGCAATGTAATACAACAAACTGATTCTCAAAAAAACGATTCACAATTCATTATGACTATATTTCGGTTTATTTAAACCATCATCACTGGTGAATTAGCATAGATTAACAAAGCATTTATAACAGAAAGTATGCAAATTAACATTCATGAAGGGAATGTATAGTTAAAAACACAATCTTTTTGTTACTTTGAAACTCTATGTTAATGTTAATCACGAATGTATGACACAGTTAAGAATATTAAGTGTAAGTTTGTGTTGATAAAATAGTACATTTATTATTTTTTTTTAAAATTATGTAACTTTTTTTTTACTGATTGAAAAATCTCTTACGTAATTGATCTCTGTGAATTCGCTGTTGAAGTTGGTTAAAATAAACTGAAATACCCAGTCATAATGAATTGTTCATTATTATTTAGAGTTGTCACAAAACTACATTTATGGAGGGCCAAATTAACATTTAATTTACCCAGAATATAGTCGATATCGATAAATATTTATTTATATCAAAAACTAAAAAAAAAGAAAGCATTCTATTTTTCAAAATGAGTTTTAACATGAACCCTTCTTTCACTTTATTTAAGAAATAAAGGTTTTGTTTTTTACCTAAAATCACTGCGATAACTGCAAATACAAAGAAATTGTCCATTGTTTT
>JAVFBY010289313.1:0-10341 GCA_034781015.1 Tonicella lineata
ACCAAACAATCGGCGATAGTTATCGATGTTTCGTATGACTATCGATAGTTTACTATCGGAGCCTTTACTATCGCGATTTATAAGTCGATATTTCGATGCATCGTTACAGCCCTATTGGTTAATAACATTTGTTAGCGGTGGAAAGAAGACTGATTGGACGTAATGTGTACATATAGATTACTGTCTGTGAGACTCACCATTAAGATTAACCAGGGCTGGCATGACCAGAGACATCTTTGGACGTGTTGTTTTGTTATAAGCTGTGGCAGGTAGTAAGAAGTAATCCTGAAAAGGTAAACATGTCAGTTAGTTTAGAAAGATTCTTCATCATTAGTTTTATTCATCTGGGTTAATAAACATCTGCACCTTTTGATTGAACGGAAAACCTCAACATAACACAAATTTTACACTTAAGTACAAGTTTGTTAAATAAACACAAAAAACATTTAGGTTAAAAAACACACAGGCTGATAATATAATGTGTTGTTAATGTGATAGTAAACTTAAAGAACAGTATTGTTGATGAATACGTGGGTACATGTATTTGAGAGTATTTTAATGTCTGCGATATTTCCTCTGATATTTTGATAACAGAATTAATTTGAAAAGTGCCTTCAATCAAATTTGTCAGTGCCGCCATGGTCTACATGTACCAAAGTGCTTTTCTCTTTAATAGCGATAAAGAGACTGAGCTACATACAGTTCATTGGTCACAGGCCTTATGTTTTGGTAAATCCCAAAGACATCCGCTGCGCTGTGACTAGCTGGTTGGTTGACTGGCACACGGCTTCAGCAAAATGTCTGCCACCATGGTATTTTTATGTTGTAATGGATAAGCCCACTTTCAAGAAGGAATAGTCATTGTTACAAAACAATTGCAAAAATAGCAAGCTAGCATTATTTGATAGCAAATTTCACGCTCCATTTAATGTATACCTTCGTTAATTAAGTTATCTATAGCTATAAGCTGATATTGTGGGTATACACGAGAGAAAGGCCACATATGATGTTAGACCACCCAAACAAGAGCCATTCGGAGTATGACATACATTCAAGCTGTTAGCGCCCCCCACTTTGAAAGATCCAATCATTAGTTGATCATTAATTATAAATTAAAATGATAGATGCATATTCAACTACTTTTACATATCTTACAACTAAATTGCAGCACATATACACATCATATACATGTAGTTATTCTTTTATCTATTGTGTTCACTGCGTAACATATAGGACAATACTGTAAAGGGAAATAACTCTGTTAAATACACAGGCACACCTCAAAACAAATCTCCATGCACATCCTCAAATCATGATGGAGATATCTTCAAAATATTAATGGTCAAATAGGATGTTTGAACACCCAAAAAAGAGCCATAATTATTCAGAGTATGACATACCTTCAAGCTGTTGGTACCCCCACTTTGGAAGATCTAATTATTAGTTAATCATTAAGTATAACTCAAAATGGTAGATGCATATTCAACTAGGAAGGGATCAGTCTACAAAACGTCTGAACTACAATCTGTTCTAACTATTAAAAAAACCTTATCCACAAATACTGATAACAGTATTAATAACTTACAGAGCTGAATGATAAAACGTAGAATGTATCATTTCTCTGGTGAATGGCAGAGAGAAAATCACGTCGGATGTCTTCTGGGTTGAACACCTGCACTTGGTATGGAAAACCTCCATTCTTACTATAAATCAAAATAACACAAATTTTACACATAAGAACACAAAGTTTCATAAAAAAAAACAGCAACATAATAACAAACAAACCAACAACACCTACAAACAAACCAAAACTGTGAGAGGAAAACTCTGTAGCCACCAATAATACCGTTAACATTATATCTTTGTTTGTGGTATACAAGTAAGGGTAATACTATGGAATAAATACTTGAAAATTTCTGAATAATGCAGATTAGAGCCATTTGTCGATCTACAACATTGATTGATTAATTGATTGATTGATTGACTGATTGATTGATTGTTCACGCCAATGGCAGCATGAAATACAAGACAGAAAAACGAAGAAAGAAAAGAAGAAAAAACGACAACACATTAAAAACTACTTCCTGATGCCTTTTAACTCCGAGAGCGCCAGGGCATCAGGAAGCTCCAGCCCAACCTCCCGAGAAAGGTGATGAAAACTGACCTGTAATATTCTGTTGGATATTTCCCCTTCATGGCCGCTTTCACCTTACTCAGTGGTAGATGCTGTTTACGAGGTACTGGTTTCTTGTGACGACTTGTTCTTCTCTGCTCATGTCTCCACATCCAGCCAGCTAATTTCTCAGCTAATCTAAAAACACACATACAATTGGTCATTTCAGGACATCACTCATATAACAGGCAACAATTAAAGAACAATCACCTAGGCTTCATTAGGTCAAAAACCTCTGACCTCACAGTCACGTATGTCATGCATTGTAAGGTACTCATGTGATATCTATCAAATTCATGATCAAGCAGCGTTTTGTTAGCCCTGATAGCACAGTGGTAGAGCGTTGGACTGACAATCTAGTGGTCGTGAGTTCGAGGCTCACTATTACCTGTTTTAAATTAATTCTCAAGTTCATTTTTTTTAAAGTCAGGGTAAGGGTTAATTTAAGTATATTTTGTTTACGGACGGTACATTTTTTGTTTGAATTATATTTTTAATTCTATTTTTAAGTGAGATGTCTAGCTGACATTCTCACGCTAATAATGAATATGCATGAAGCCTAGGTTGTTGTTATTTAATGACGACCCACATAACATGGTGTATTAATGGAGCTATCAAAGCAAACTGACGTGTGGGTAAAAACAACTAGTTTAGCAGCATCGTCTCAGACTATCTCACAAAATATGAATGCAAATAAAATGAATATGCATAGCCTGGTATTCTTTATTTTATGATAGAGGGCGCTGCGGTAGTAGTGGCTTGAAATTTACCCACAACTCATTTCGATCAGATCAGCCCATTTGATTGACCAGGTGCTTGGCCTTTATATAACCCTATCCTCATGAATCTTTCACCAACATGACAGTGTGCCACTGATCTTCAATAACATTTCACACGTATTGGAGTGCCAGTAAAATGGTTGGAGAAAACCACCCTTGAAGTCAACATCAAACATGGAACAGGGATGGACAGGAACAAAATAGAACATCTCAAGCAGTGATGTAGTTGAGACCTACAGGTCCGAGACTGAGGCCAAGACCTGATGGACCGAGACGAAGACCGAGACCGAGACATGCTCTGAAATCCCGAGACCAAGACCAAGACCCGATGGTTCGAGACCGAGACCGAGACCTGGTGTTCCGAGACCAAGACCGAAATCGAGACCTTGTGCTTCGAGACCATGACCGAGACCGAGACCTGATAACTTAAGTTCAGATTTAGATACCTTAAATTTAACTATCGGAAAATAATGAATATGCAAAAAGACAAATACAATTATTGACATCTATAGGACCATTTTTTATTGAACGTTTAAAGGGATATCTTACACCTTTAAAAAATTATTTTAAGCTCTAAGGCCATATTTTCAGGCGAAGTAGGGTTGGTGGTCTCGATACCGAGACCAGCAAAATAGCGAGGCCACAAGGGTCAGAGACCGAAACCACAAGGATCCGACACCAAGACCGAGACCTGATGTTACGAGACCGAGACCTGCACTTCCGAGACCAAGACCGAGACCGAGACCTCGAAAAACAGGTCTTGAGGCCAGTCTCTCGACCTACATCACTGCTGTGAAGCAGATCTATCAGATACGTATTCGCATCTACAATGCGACCAGCCGTCTATTAGTAATGCGCCGCCTGATTGGCTGCGTGCAAATTTCTACCCAGCCGGTCAAAATCGAAGCTGTATATTCCGGTTTGAGGCGCACGATCCCTAAAACCCTTTTCCAGAGAAGATAGAATATGGCTTGACAACTGGTAACACAATCCGAAAAGGCTTGGATTGTTGAAGACTATTTTATGTTACATGCACGATTGTTCCCGTTCTTAAATATACCTTTACTCACTATATTCCCTTGGTTTTGGTACATATTTGATTCATCTGCCGTCGCATTATTTCGTACAACCGGTGTGTTGTAATACAACTGAAACTACTCAAACAGGGTAAACATATTTATGACAAAACGACGACATTTCTCAAAAGTCATAGTCGGTGTGTTTATCTAACACTTTAAAATGTTTATGGGTGACATGTAGATGTGTCAGAACTTTACACATCAGAATACTAATCTTATTGTATGTATCGATGGAATATTAAATAACTTATGTTATTCAAAGGATTGCTTATAAGAAAGTGATTGATTGATTGATTGATTTAGGCTTAAGGTTGTAGCCTACTCAGGGATATTTCACCTATATGACGGCGCGGCAGCCCAATGGGTGGAGGAAACCAACATTCACGTCACTGGCAACCTGAAAGACGAGACAGGAAAAGGAAAAAAGGAGCAAAAAACGACACCACAAAAAATCTTCTTCCTGATTCCTTTAACTCCGAGAGCATCAGGGCATCAGGAAGCTCCCGCCCAACCACCCGATATAAGAAAGTGAGTTGTAGACACATAACACAGCCTTTTTACTCTGTGATGGAATCAGGTGAACTGTAGCCACATAATGAGTCACAAACAGACCTCATTGGATTAATTAAAACGTCTAAGAATTATTGAATTCCGGAGAAGTAGACTAGAATGGGTTGAACTCTTAGTGGAACGGCAATTAATACTAGCCTCAATCTGTCCTCCGAGACACACATTAAGTTGGTTTACTGGGTTTACCTTTACAGTATTCTCCAGTTCAGTGCTTTGCAATAGCCGCTGCTGTAACAAGGCAGATTTACTCGCCAACCAGATAGCCACCCAGCATGCACCTACTTCGGACTAGATGTCAACAGTTAATCAGGATGCATTTACATTTCACAGCAGCTTGTTTGGTTTGCATTGTAACGTCGTATTCTAAGCCAAAGACCTTTGAACAAACCGCGAGAAAAGGCAGGCTGTTGATAATGCCTCCAAATTTCAAACCGTCACGTAATTTCACAGCAGCTTGTTAACATGAAACAGAATATTTTGGGGTTGGTGTTAACATGAATATTCTGGCTGGATACGGCTTTAACAGGCATATTATTGGATAGTCCTTTGGGGTTTTATTCCCGATGAAAATATTTGAAATCTATGTAAAATATTTGTATAAATCTAAGTCAGTGAATACAGAATCAATCAATCAATCAATTAATCAAATAGTCTGAAATAGCTTCACTGGTGGCGTTCGCGGGTTAATATGTCTTGCAATAGCAGCGACGGTATGTGAGTAGAAATTTATAAAAACCGATGCACAAGAGCATATAACAAACATTTTTCATTCGCTTTTTATATTATTTTCTTTTTGTTAGCGCAATGCTCCATGTGTACAAAAATATTACACGACGATTGCCAGAATGACAACACTGTCAGTAACCCTGCAGGAGTCATGGGGATATACATATTATCGAGAATGGATTTTTTTGTCATGGACACAGACTTTTTCTGCCAATGATATTGATTTACATGTTAAAAATCCAATGTGAGAATCAGGAAGGCACCATCCTAACTATGAAGAGTTTCGCCAACTTATTTTTGTTTCGCCAGTCTATTTTGATAAGCAGCGTGACAATAAAAAAAATAGCTAACCTCAAACTAAGCATACTAGGACAGGTTCAAATAAAAACCACGAAACAGCCCTAACTTTAATATTGGAGTTATGCTCAGTTCTCAATATGCCCTTTAAACTGTAGCAAAATGGGCAAAATATGGACAAATGCCCTAACAGGCAATATAATTGTTCGCATATTTGAGCTAAATACATCTATAGTTTCGGTATTATTATTTTTTTTCATAAAAATAAAAAGAGTGCACTAAACGTTAACAAACTGTCAATCTATACCATGGATAATGTTTATAATGCCGTTTATTTTTGCGTGACTTCTGTAATCTCATGCACAGACAGGTTGCTTTAAATTACCATCGCGTATTTTACGAAAATTTCAGAATAGTTCTATGATAATAGATGATCAATGTCTAATTACGGCTTAGAATATAATACTTGGAAAGCATAGCATTTAATAAAGAGATATTCATTGCCTGTTAAGCGTAGACAGATATTGATGAGATGGCATTCAGTCGCTGACACATTGAAATATCTCTCTTAGCAAGTCAATCTGTGCTAGCCTGGAACTGTGTATTTTTGTACCGATGTCTTGGGGGATTATGGAAGCGAATTTGGTAATCCTCTATAATAACGCATTCAATAGGCAGATTGACGCCAGTCTTCATTACTGAACCAATGAAGTGTCAACGCCTTTGAATTGCATTGTCATTTATAGAAACTTAAAGCTAATCGACCAAAGCACGTATAATTCAGAGGTCAATATATGTTTTTGTTAACAAGGGTTGCTGTTCGCATGTTTCAATATTCACTTTCTGACAAATACAGCCATAAACAGGACAAAACTAATCAGGGGTCTGATGAATGTGGGATTTTATTGAGTGCAAAACATGTTGAATAATATATCACAGGAATATAAACATGTTTTAAATCCTTATGGGTCATGCGGTAATACATGTACTGTACAATGTTGTTTAAGTAGTTTTCACAGTGCTCCTTTAATGCATTCATTCATGAAAGCCTAGCGGACAGGATTATTTTCAAGATATATATGACGACCGGTCATTGGAATGGGTGGATAAAACGACCATCGACGTAACCGGTAGCATCTAAATTGATACAGGAGAAGTCAAGGATGACAAAAACAGAACATCACAACAATTCAGCTTCCAAAAGCTTCCTACATTGTAGTTCTGTGAAATTCAAGGCATCCAGAAGCTCCCGCCAACCACCGGCCTTTTTAAAACTTTAAAAACGGTAAACTGATATGTACAAAGTCCTTAAGAAGTTCCTCCATCAGTTTTCTAGAAGTTAACACTGAAAACAAACAGTTATATCCACCTTTATCCTAATGCATTGATCGCAGCGCAACACTTTACTGTTTCGAATGTACATCTATCAATATCCCATCCGTTTGTCGCAAGTATAAATCAGCCAAATCCTTCTAGATTCAATTAAATACATAGGCAAGAATAAAAAGCAAACCTGAAAACATTGCACACTTTATTTCAATGCACAAACCTTCTTACGGGCATATCCACGGTCAAAAACAATAGGACTTAGCTGGACAAAGGACAATCAAATGTATATGATTCCAGAAGTCTATTAACTATAAATATGCAACTCCCATTCAGATAGGCCCAACTTAGAACATTGTAATCCAAACAGATGTTATAACGTATCATGTGATTTAGAAATGATGCACGAGAGAGAGAGAGAGGCGTCTGTCTGTGTGTGTGTGTATGCGTGCCTGTGTTTGTCTGTGTGGATCCCCCCCCCCCCCACCCCACCCCCAAACCAAAAGAGATAGGCCCCACAAACTATATGTATTCTGCAAGGGCATGACCCAAGGAAGGTTTTATGCATATAAAAAATGGTAGTCATTTTCTGACCCGATTTAGATTGTTGCTACTCCTTCTGGTATTGTACCTAATCACTTCGAATTTGATTGTACCGGCGGAGCGGTGCGGGTACAGAATATAATAAAATAAATGAGAAGAATAGATGTTAAAGTAATTTTAAATGGTACATTTTTCACATATGGTAGTTTTGATTTCTTCGAGTTTGCATTTTGTCTTTAATATGGAATGACCCAGCATTCCTCAAAACATAAAAGACAGTGCCAGAAGGTAACGCCACTATTATTTTCCGGTCTTCAATGTCGTGGACATGACCTAAATGGGGAGTTCCATACATCTAGTTAATACATCAATCTGATCACAATTTTTTCTATACTATAGCTCCCCGGTATTGTATTGTCGCAATGTAGATCTGAGGACATCCTATAACAAACGGCGTTCAATGACGTCAACTAGTATGGGGTTCAAGAAAGGTCAAATTGTCCAATGAAAAAACAGATATCAGGAAGCTCTGGTAGCATATAGATGCTTGTTTGCTAGGGCAGTCCTAGGGGAATCCCCTACTCACATACATGTACCATGAATTGATAAGCGGCCCTCTGATTGGTCGACCAATCGACATCATTTGGTACGGTATGTCCTCAGATCTACATCGCGACAATATAATACCGGGAAGTTAATAAAGATCTACATTTTAATCAGATTGTGCTGTGCATAGAAGTACACTGTAGGACATCAACTGATTACCGAGTCTCAAAAAATTAGGCGCGCTTGGAGGGTGTTAATATATTAGCTCTGATTAATATCAAATCTTAATACAGCTTTATCAATAATGCTCTTTGTTGTTAATTCCAAAATAGTTGCCTTCGTCTGACTTCTAAAGGAAATAATCCACAGCTCATGAATGACAGAATACACATTTTACAAAGGATATTTTGTTAGCAGCTTACAGTGCTATTCAAGTAATGTAAATTGTTTACTGTATTATTAAGCTCATATCACTCAAAATAAAATTAAAATGCTTTTGATTGAGAGCAAATAAATAATACCGTATTTACAATGTTTGCTTGTCCTGCATGTTTTACAAATAACGTAGAAGGGTCCCAAATAGCATTATTTTGGGCTGAACACTCATAGCATTATATTGGGATACAAACACATATCATTACTTTTGAATAAACATTCTCACTCGAGAGAAGGAATGGTCATCCCTACCGAGCCGCAGGCGATGTTGATATAGATTTCCCTTCTCGAGTGTGGATTTTGTTCAGAACAAAACTCTAATCAAAACCATGTCCCTTTAATATCTATAAATAAACAGCCTTTTCTTGTGGCAGTCTTTGTTATCCAACGTTGGGTGCCTATAATTGACTTTTTCTTTAACGCATTTCAGTAAATAAATTGATCATAATATGTTATTTAGTTGGTAGGGACAAGCTCACATTCATCATGCTTTAATCATATATTATTAATATTTGGTATATGTAAGCAACACATGTTTCCTGAGGCTTGTGGGAATACATCTCGTAATAAGAGCCTCCAGGGCGTAGACAGATATCTATTATATAGTATTTGTTCGCTGGAATATCAAAATACATGCCCTATACAATCTGTTCTGAAGAGGCGTGTTTTAATTATGTTATTTATACGAATATGTAAATTATCTGTTAGGAAGTTGTGAATTGTGAGAAAATCATCATTCTTAAAGGATTTATGAATAACTCAATGTTTAGCCCACAAGGCTTTCTAAGGCCCTAAACAAATCTTTTGTAAAAAAAATGTTTTTAATAAATCCCAAAAGTATAGAAATTACATTTGTTATGTTCTTTAGGCAAAAAACCCGACAATTAATGAGGAGATAATGTGACGTCACAGTAGCCTCCATTGCTTGTAGACGATTGGACGATGATTCAAATTTACAGCTTATATGAATTCGAGACTATTGTAAGAGACTATTGTGACGTCATCACATTATTCAGATTATTGTCAACATAGCCAGCATTAGTCCAATTCATAAAAGCTATGACAGGGAGATATCTCGAAGACACGTGAAAGTCTGAATCGCGAAGGTTTCAATCGAAAGGCTTAATACTACATACAGATAAAAGAAGATTGATTCATTCGGAATTATAAATTAATCCTTTACATTCAACATGTACTTTCTCCCTTCAGCATCGGACTGTCCCCTGTTTATTTAATAGTTTTATTCAAATATTTCAACACGTTTCTGTCAAATGGTACGATGTCAATTCTCGTTTATTATGAATTAATAAAAACGTAGTGTGCTTTTTTGTGTCTATTTCAGAGAAATATTCCTGTAACTTTTGTGTTGTTTAGAATGGGATTATTATTACAGTATTTTTGTTTATTGAGAAATAACCCCTAGAACAGACTCCAGTTTAGACAATTTTTCAGGCTGGGCCAGCAGGGCAGGAGACTGAGTGATCTGAGTGGCCGGCATTTACTGCTGGCGATTCGGTGCCCGAGTAGGAAGGTCATGGTCATTCCTGTTCGGGGCTCAGCCTGCACAAAAACTTTTCTGGACTTAAGTCTGTTTTAAGAAAGTGTTATCCCCGAATATTGAAAATTAAGGTAATATGTGTATGCGCTGTTTTATGATATATTATCGCGCAATGAATAAATAACAAAAAAACGAATTCTTAGTAAGACGACCATTTTTAAAACACTGTTTGTACTGTCCTATGTTGCGAAATAGGCTTTAATGGAGCACAAGCAAGTGGTACATTTTTAGCTTATCCCTGACTACAAGTTAACACTAAAGTAGTAATGTAATGAATTGCACTTTTATCACTTTTGTGTTGATCGGAGG
>JAVFBY010289424.1:0-10340 GCA_034781015.1 Tonicella lineata
GTTAGAGACCAGTCTGTTATTCAGTCTGTGGTTCGAACTGGGCCGCCTTACGGTGGGACATGGATTTAAATGTATCACATGATAGAGCTTTGGTAGTAGTATAACTACATACTAGTATGTGATTGTTTTCTTCTCGGGATGTAACTCACCCACGACACTCGAGTTTATAATCCATTGAAAACACTGATGGGTAACCTAAAATATGATGATTTATCGCTTTTTAAATAATCCAGTGCGACTTTTGTATTATATATAGTATAGCTGCAACCGGCCTCGCTTCGGTGGTCCAACCAAACTTGAAGTGACCCCCATTTTGTATGTGCCTAAAAACTTCCCTGGGTCATGCCTTTTCGGAATATATATGGTTTGAGGGGTATATCTCTTTTGGTTTCGGCGAAAAATGCACACATACAACCACACAGACAGACAGACAGTGAGGGGTCCTAAGGTGACACCCATCTTCTATGTGCCCTAAAACTTCCCTGGGTCATGCACACAGACACACAGACAGACGCATCTCTTTTATACATTTTCCTTACGAAACATATTAAAATACCAATAGAGAGATTATATACAATATTATGAGAGAGCAAATTGTAATACATATTTACTATACACTAATACAGCTGTGGCTATGAACATTATCTTGTCCGGATTTGTTTGTTTGTTTCGCCGGTGTTCTACGCCGTAGTTAAATTTATTTAACTCATATGACGGCGTGTCAGTCCAAGGATGGAGGAAACCACTCATGACCTATCGTCAATGACAACACACAATGACAACACAAGATAGGCACAGGACTCAATACAGAATGCTGCAACAAATTGGCTTCCAAATACCCCTTTGCTCAGTGAGCACCAGGGCGCAGGAAGCTCCAGCCAACCACTCGCTATCTTTGTCAGAAAATAAAGTTTATTTATTATTTAAATACCAGAAAAAGATCATGATTTTCTTGACACATAAAACGGATTTATCTTTTTATAAATCCGTGAACGAGGAAAACCATTTCGCCTTTCGCCTTGTTGGCAGCTGCCATGGTGTGCAGCTGTGACTTTTAGGTCATGAGGCTGTAGGCCTACCCAGGCCTCTGTCTCAGTGTAAGCGATCCAGTGACCTATGTATTTAAAACCCCACTATCCGGTAAACGTGATTATCGCTGAATTTTGTTTTAGTTGGAAAGCGCTCCAGACATTTGTCTTGAACAGCGTGGTTATCGAAGACTGCAAGTTGGAAAGTTGGAACAAAACAAACTATACCTAAATTTCTGGTTTAATAATTATGCTTAATTCAAAGCAATTTCTGAAAATAATGAAATAATGTCTATAGGTTTGATGTAAAAGGGATATTTGCGATCTAGAGAAGGTGGAAATTTACACAATTTAGCTAAGAAAAATGTTTAAAGTATTTAAACGGCTTTCTTTTGAACAGAGTTGTCCGCCCCTCTTGAATTAATGGTGAACGTAAAAAAAATACAAACTTTTACTTCTATTTTAAGGTAAACAGGAAATCAAAACTTTCAGTTTATGGCAAAAATGGTTCATAACTTTTTCTATCTGCGAAAAATACAGAAACCCGCCGATTTTCATTTAAAAAAATAGTTTTATAACGTTTATACAGTATACAGGTTAGTGGGCCTTTAAATATAGGCTGAGCTTAGCGACGTAATACCTAATATTTCATTCAGTCTTGATTATGCGCTTCACACAATTCGACGGGAAAATTAATTGCTTGAATGAATACAACCAATATAGTGCCCTGTATGTGGACATACACTTTATTGCAGACAATACCTTTCTTTGAACACACGTGCTATCGTCAAAGAGCCTCTACAATTATGTACAATAATATATTCTAACAATAGCATTGAGTTAATTGAGTTAAAGTTCAATTAATTTTGACAGCTTCGTTAATCAATATATTGTAACTTTTGTTGTAAAAATCTGCCGTTCAAGGGAGACAATGGCAGATGTCTGGATATTTTGCCAGACTGATCCTTAGATTTTGTTTATCTCTGAAGTAGGAATGTCTGAAGTCTGAGCTGTGTTAGTTTGAATAATACTAGGATTTAAAAAAGCCACCAGAATACGGACACTAGAGTAACGTTAGACACATTACATTTATCAAAACATGGCTGCTTTTCTATGATATTTTGTAACGATGTATGGCTGTGACAACGCCATAGTCATAATGACTGCCCCCAACCTAGACAATTAAACTTGTCTACTTTAGCCAGCATGGGCAGCCATGCAGGCTAAAGTAGACAAGTTTAATTGTCTACCCCCAACCGTGACAATTATATCTGCCGTTACATTTAAATGGCAATTTCATCCACTTTCTGTCTTAAATGACCATGTTGCACAAATATGTTTTTTTGATGACCTCAACAGGAGTACCTTTGTCGTCTTCTGCTGAATGAACAATAAGTGATGTCAATATATGTCCCGAAGAAGTGCTCGATGCCTTGAGTAATATTGATCCCTCTAAAACAGTAGGCCCAGATGGGATAAGCCCTAGACTTCTATTTGAGAGTAGAACTATCCTTGCTCCTATATTATCTAAACTGTTTAATTTATCTTTTATGATCTACAGCTTATCTAAACCTCGTCCAACAAGTGGCATTGAGTTTAATGCTGAAAAGACGCAATTGCTTCTTGTGTGCAGGCGCAGATATCGATCTTGTATTGCGGTAGAATTCGAATTCGGCGACAATTTCTGCCGCCGTTAATTCTCTTCCTTGTCATGAACATATTGGTGTCACTCTGTCACTAATGATGCTGACCCACGGAAAGGTCATCAATTGTTTGTGCCCTGAAGTAAAAATTGCACAGGAAGAGCCTAGAAATAGTTTAGGAATCCTTTGTGAGACCCCGTCTTGAATACGCAGGCGTTGTTTGGGATAACCTTACAGAACAGCAAATAAACAGATTGGAAAAGTTACAAAAAAAATATATTTTATAAAAAGTGTTTCATTTACAATTATGTGATTGAACCAAAAATATTATAATCATTTTTTAATTTGATACATACAGTATAAGCTTTTAGCTAAATGTACGTTTTATGTCAATAAATATGTTTAAAAGACTGCCTAAGAACAATAACAGGACTAACCAGAAGTGGTTCATCTGAACTCCTTTATGAAGAATCTGGTTTTCATACCCTACGAATTCGACGACAAATTCACAGACTTAGACTTTTTGATAAAATATTCTACGATGTACCGACAAATAACATCTACTATCGACTCTCCCAACTGACTATAAACAGAAATCCCTACCTTCATGTACAAAGATCAAACTTAAATTTTATTTGCCGAACATAATTTTTTCGAAAGATCTTTTTCCGAACAACACTGACTGACTTGAACGCACTGCCATTTAATACGAAATGTATCACAATGTTATAAGTATGGCACCTTTCTACCATGTTATAGATATAGCGCCTGCTCACCATGTTACTGTATAGCTCCTGCCCACCATGTAATAGATATAGTCCCGCTATTCACCACGTTGTAAGTACACAACTGTTCCACCATATTATACACATGTAGGTATACAACCGATTCACCGTATAACAAGTATAGCACCGCTACTTCACTACGTTAGAAGTATAGAACCGACCCACCATATTATAGAACACCTCGGTTACTTTACCATATTATAAGTAGCCCCTCACAGTGTTATAGGTATAACCTTCGCGACCGGCACTTCACCATGTGACAGGTATGGCCCCGCATGAGGAGCCCCGCAACCATTTGAAACGTATTGCCCCGCATAATGTTATAAGTAAAGCTCTGCACGAGGGACCACGCACCATGTTATAAGCTTAGCCCCGCACCATATTATGAGTTCATCTCCGTACGACCACCCCCACCATGTTATAGGTATAGCCCAGCACGAGTGGCGCCGTACTATGTTATAAGCATAGCCTCGCGCCATGTTTAAGTACAGCACAGCACCAGCGGCCCGCACCAAGTTATAAGTATTGCCCAGCGCCGGTGTTATAAATGTAGCCCAGCGCGAGCTCCCGCATCATGTTATAAGTACAGCAACGCGCCATGCACCCATGTTATCAGTATATCCCAACACGAGAGCACCGCACTATGGTATAAGAATAACCCAGCACCTATGTTATCAGTATAGCACCGACCCAGCATGTTATAAGTATATGACGATCTTCACCACGTTATAGGCGTAGCCCCGGTACTTCACCACGTAAGAAGTATAGGACCGACCTACCATGTTATAAATAGATCACCCCATCGATGTTATACGTATAGCGCCCAACCCATATTATAAGTATAGCACTGACCCACCCATGTTATACGCATAGCCCCGCTACTTCACCATGTCATAGGTATAGCCCGGCACCATGATATAAGTATAGCCCCGCACGAGAGCCTCCGCACCGTGTTATAGGTATAGCCACGCACCATGCTATAATTATAGCCTTTCACCCATGTTATCAGCATAGCCGTGCACGAAAATACCACACCATGTTATAAGTAAAGCTCCGCTACCATGTTATCAGTATAGCACCGACCAAGCATGTTATAAGTATAGGACGATCTTTACCATGTTATAGGTATAGCCTTGGTACTTCACCACGTTAGAACTATAGGACCGACCTACCATGTTATAATTATAGCACCCCATCGATGTTATACGTATAGCGACCAACCCATATTATAAGTATAGCACCGACCCACCCATGATATACGCATAACTCCGCTACTTCACCATGTAATAAGTATAGCCCGGTACCATGCTATAGGAATAGCCCTGCACGAGCACCCTGCATCATGTTATAAGTATAGCCACGCACCATGCTATAAGTATAGTTCCGCACCCATGTTATCGATATAGCCCCACACGAGAGCACCGCACCATGTTATAAGTATAGCCCCACACCCATGTTATCAGTATAGCACCAACACAGTATGCTATAAGTATAAGACGATCTTCATGATGTTATAGGTATAGCCCCGGTACTAGCACCCCATCGATGTTATACTTATAGCGCCCAACCCATATTATACGTATAGCACCAACCCATGTTATACGTATAGCCCCACTATCCTCATTCATGTTATAAGTATAGCGCCGCACCATCTTATTAGTATAGCCCCGCACGAGCGCCCCCATCATTTAATAAGTACAGCCCTGCACCCGTGTTATGAGTATACTCCTGGATGAAAGCCTCTCATCATGATATAAGTATAGCCATGTTATACGTATAGCCCTTCGTAAGCGGTCTTTCACTATGTTATTGATATAGCCCGTCACCCAAGTAATAGGTAAATGTCCTTTAGCAACCATGTTATAAGCAGAGGACAACCCACCATGTTATAAGCAAAGCAGCGATCGAGAATGTTATAAGTATACCCCTTCATTGGCGTATCTCGCCATGTAATAGCCCGCTACTTCACTATGTTATAAGTACAGACCGATCTTCACAATGTTATAACTATATCCCCGCTACTTCATTACGTTATAATTATTAGATCGACCCACCATGTTGTAAGTATATACTATGCTTATAACATGGCGCAGGACACTTTGTACGGGGCTATACATATACCATGGTAAAGAACCGCTCGTAAAGGGTTATTATTGAAACATGGTGAAGAGCTCTCGTGAAGGGCTGAACTTATAACATGGCGAAGTAGCGGGTCTATACATATAACACGGGTGGGTCGGTGATATTCTTATTAAATGAGTGGGGCGCTTCCAGAAAAAAAACATTCTAGAACGTTATATGCAAATTGAGGAGTGTATGATGGAATATGCTGATGTCATGACCGACTAGAGTATTGTTGAGAAATTTGATGCAATAAGCTGAGGTCTCGGCGTGCTAGAGTTGTGTCAGGGAAAAGAATGCAATATAAGTTGACTTCATGATGTGGTTGAGTTGTGTTGTGAAATATGATGCAATAGACGGACGTTATGGCGTGCTAAAACTTTGTCGTAGAATATGATTCAATATGTGAGTGCGGAGGTAATACATTATAACACTGTGCATGAAGATATATGCCTTCAACATGGTGGACAGGAGCTTATACATAATAACGCTGTGCGTGAAGGTTTATGGCTTCTGCATGGTGGACACGAGCTTATACATAATAACATTGTGCGTGAAGGTGTATGACTTCAACATGGTGAGTGAAGAGCTAATACATAATAACATTGTGCGTGAAGGTGTATGCGTATAACGTGTAGTGATTTTTGCCCTATCTGTACAACCCAGGGTTATTACATAATAACGTTCTCTAAGCGTAGTGCTGAAAATATACTACTATCGTAAAGCCTGGAAAAAGGCATTCGGTCACACTCACACATTATGAAGGTAACTGTCATATTCTTGGTAATATTGTTGAACCAGTTTATGTACTACATATGTTTGTAACTTGCGATATAAGCAAATAGGTTACTTCAAATGACTATCGTTTTGTATACTTGGAGTAAAAGTACTGAAACTTAGGTAATAGGTATTACTTTTATTTTTGAGGTATACATGTAAGTCACCTTATGATACTCTATTGAAGGGATATTTCAACAGTTTTACAACATGATCACATATTTTACTGTTACAACAGTCTTTTGACTATTTACTAATACTCACAATACATCATAACCTTTTTATTAATACATCATAACACTGTGCGTGTGGTGTTATGGCTTCAACGTGTGAGTGCGGAGCTAATACATAATAACACTGTGCATGGAGATGTATGCCTTCAACATGGTGGACAGGAGCTAATACATAATAAAGATGTGCGTGGAAGTGTATGGCTTCAGCATGATGGCCAGGAGCTAATACATAATAACACTGTGCGTAAATAGTTAACATTGTTTCGACTATTTATTAATACTCACAACATGTTTAAGTTGGATAAATTATAGGTTATTTTATAAGTGTTAAATGTTTATTTTTAAAAATATTTATAAATATTTATACTATAGCATTGTTGGCCAAACATTTGACAAAAACAGTTTTTTTTATATATGATATATGCAACATCAGGATTGTCTTTTTATAAACATAACCTTTTTATTAATTTTCTTTATCTTATTGTCTTACATTTTTCTTAGCTATTTTTGTAGTTAAAATTAGATACTATATATTTTGACAGTTACATATTTGTTTTGACGATGTATTCATCTAAGTGGAGTTGTTTGTAACTCTGGTATTTGTTGATTTTTAAATATATAATCACATATATATTTAATATACTTATTTACCATGTTGAATGATTTAAAACTTATTTTAAATGTAAATCAGGTCACAGTCAATAAGTCTAAGTACCAATTCAATTCAGGGAAGACCACTATTGTTCTATTTGTAGGGTTGGTTCCTTTCACCTGAGATGACAATGTTTTAATGTTTGTCACTCGTCATCTTAGATTATAACGAATCTGAAAGCGAAACACTATGGGAAAAAGACTGGGGTCGAAATTATACTACTTTCTATAGTCACGGTAGAGCTAATAGTGCAGGTGTATCTATATATTTTCGCGATACATTAAACCTTACGATACATAAATCGGAATGTGACAAAGAGGGGCGTTATATAATTTTGGATATTACACTAGAAGACACTAGGCTTACACTTGCCAATGTGTATGGGCCAAATGCCGACAATCCTGGTTTTTACTCTAGTTTTTTCACAGCTATTAAAAACATAGAAAATGATAGCATAATTATATGTGGCGACTGGAATGTTGTTCAAGATTTTGATGTGGACACTCACAACTACACTAGAAAAAATAACCAGAAAGCTAGAATAGAAGTTCTTGAAAATAAAGTAAAATTGGGGCTAGTGGATATATGGCGTGAACAAAATCCGTTATCAACGCGTTTTACCTGGAGACAACATGCACGGACAGGGTTAAAACAGAGTCGGTTGGACTACTTTCTTGTCTCTGAAGATATCGCTCTTTCAGGAGTAAAAGCCAGTATCGGTATTGCATATCGGTCTGATCATGCCTTCGTTAAAATCAATCACTGTTTTTCGCGCAGGGCTCGTGGTACCGGATATTGGAAATTCAACACATCCTTATTGGAGGATACAGATTACATAACACTCATAAAACAAACGCTAAAGGAAACTTTATTAGAATGTTACAAATCAGGAAATATCGAAGACCTAGAAAATGTTGAACTGAACATGACGGATCAAAATTATCTAGAGTTTATTAAAATTAAAGTAAGAAGCGTAACAATACCCTTTTCAATAGCAAAAAAGAACAAACAAAATAATAGGGAGAAGGAAGTTGAAAGTAAAATCTTAGAAATTGAAAAGGACATTAGTAAGGATTCAATAGGAGACAAAGAAAAAATAATAGAAAGATTAGACTCATTAAGAAATGATTTACAAGATTTAAGAAGTAGTAAAGTTAACGGTGCAATTATACGTAGTAAGGCGGATTGGGCGGAAAAGGGGGAAAGGAATACATCCTATTTCTGTTCGTTAGAAAAAAGAAATCACATCAAAAAGACAATATCACAATTAATAACACAAACAGGACCAGTGGAAAACTCAAAGCAAATTCTTTCAGAGATGGAAAAATACTACAGACAATTATATTCATTTGCGACTACGGAGGAAGATGAACTTTACGATAAATTATTTTTAGACCACACTGTAAAACTAACAGCGGAAGATAAAGCCTTATGCGAGAGACCTCTTACTCTGAAGGAGTTGACCGAATCTCTAGAGCGAATGAAAACTGCCAAGTCTCCCGGTTCCGATGGTTTCCCATCGGAATTTTACCGACATTTTTGGCCAGAATTAGGAAGTTTTGTTCTTCGCTCAGCAAACGAAGCCTTTAGAACGGGAAGCCTGTCCATCTTCCAGAAACAAGGTTACATATCATGTGTACCAAAAGAAGGGAAAGATA
Organism: Tonicella lineata; assembly: GCA_034781015.1. Taxonomy (NCBI): domain Eukaryota; kingdom Metazoa; phylum Mollusca; class Polyplacophora; order Chitonida; family Mopaliidae; genus Tonicella; species Tonicella lineata. The sequence goes on from JAVFBY010289424.1 coordinate 8,898, forward strand.
GGAAATTAATTAAAAATTGGCGCCCTATCTCCCTTTTAAATATCGATTATAAAATAATATCAGCTAGTATTGCAAATAAAATTAGAGCGGTACTTTCATCTATCATCGATGAAACACAAAAGGGGTTTATGAAAGGGCGGTATATAGGGGAGATAACTAGATTGATTTTTGATTTAATGTATTACACAGAGGAAAAGAAAATACCGGGTCTATTATTTCTGCTTGATTTTGAAAAAGCTTTTGATTCAGTTTCATGGGATTATATAAGAAAAACTTTAGCTTCCTTTAATTTCGGTAAAAACATAATTAGATGGATACACATCTTTCAAAATGGTTCGCAAAGTGCAGTAATAAATAATGGGTATACTTCAAATTTCTTCGAACTACAGCGAGGCTGTAGACAAGGAGATCCTATATCACCGTATATCTTCATCCTTGTTGCAGAAACACTGGCTTTAGCAATCAAAAATGATAATTCGATTCGCGGTATATCAATAGATAATTCTGAAATAAAGATCCAGCAATTTGCGGATGACACAAGTTTAATGTTGGATGGATCCGAAGAATCGCTTGAAAAAGCTATGGGCATTATCAATAACTTTCACGCGGCATCGGGCCTACGTCTAAATGAGGATAAATCAACAGCAATATGGATAGGTAAAAAAAATAGGTGGAATACCCCTGAGTACGACGTTAAACACCAATCAAACAAACAAACAAACAATCAATCCCATAGACACCATTTCATTATTTTTAAAAAGTGTGTACAAAGGGTGCATGAAGCCAGAAATTTGCTGGCAGTAATAGTTTGTTTTGCTGTTGTAGCAATCTGTCATAAGTGTGCATAAAAAACGCTGTTAAATAAAAATGTCTTTGGCAGTCTAGAGCGATTTGCGACCAATTACAACGAATGGAAACGTTGCATTATATATTTTAGGAAACGAAATGTCATTTAAGTCATAAATTGTGTGCTTGTATCGCTACCACCTTATGTAGCGGTTATTGAGACTTTAAATAGCAACTGTATGTTTGAAGAATGCGTGGGTCTTTGTGAGTATTTAAATGTTTGCAATAATATTTCATTGATATTATAAAAAGATACATTTCAAAAATCGTTGCCTTCAATCAATTTTTTCAGTGCTGCCTTGAGCGATCGAAGAGCTCTTCTGCAAAAAAAAGGCTAGAAATGTATGTTTGTGATAAAGGCTAAGCTTATTATATTATTAGCATTATTTGATTGCAAATTTCACGGTCTATTTAATGCATATCTTCGTTAATCAAGTTATCCATTCCTTTAATTAAGTTTTAACAGCGCTGAATTCATATATACAAGCTAGCACATTTTGTCAGCTTTAAAGATGCATATATAGGCCCTCAAAATTAGCTTTTTCACTAAATTCAGATCGCAAAGATTTTAAGTGGTATCAAAGTTAGTTCATAAAT
>JAVFBY010289535.1:0-10340 GCA_034781015.1 Tonicella lineata
TATATGCGGACATACCGGCAATGGGGGGAAAGGGTGATGGGTTGGGCATTACATGCACTGTATGGTGTTAACTGTTAAAATTATGATCATTTTTATTTTGAAATACTAGGTCTATTATGATGAAGATTCCAAAGGCTACACACTGTGGCTCTGGTCTCGTTCTCCTCGTCCTGGTGTTGAATGGTGTGGCCTCCCAGATAGGTAAAACATAATTATCATTTAGTTTTAAATGTAAAGCGTGATTGTGATTGTGATTGTGATTGGCGAAGTTCTGCTATTCGATTATGCTATTAAACCGAGTGACGACAAATCACTGTCTAATAGTATCGGATATTCTTCTGAAGACACCCTGTTTTCGAATTGTAGCATGATTGCCATTGGCTCATTTCATGCAAAGTCATATTGAAAAAATATCATTCCAATGGTATTGTTTGATTGGTGTCCAACGTCGTACCCAGGGGTATTTCACCTATGACGGAGTATCCACTTCTTAGCCTACCCTATATATATTGGTGCAAAACCGGAAAGGAAACCGTGAGGTACATCTAAGAAGGATCGGTAGCCACGCCAGTCAGACGCTCTAACCACCAAGCAACTGCGCGGGCCCTACTACAGTATTGTTTATGGACAAAAAAATATTGCCTGTAAAACGCACACGTCACAATAAATGTTTTTACTTTTTGTTTATTAAAACAAAAGCGTTTGCTTTAGCCATGCTGCAATGTTGTTAGTGTCAATTGTTCCATGACGCGTTACATTTCCAAATAGCAAACAGTTGATTTTTATTAAACCGCAGATAAATATTCCTAAACGAATGTAATTTGTTTGAGAACGCGTATGTTTTCAACGAAGTCACGAATGGTTAAAATAAAACGTGCTGTCGGTCCTTTTTTTACAGTACACAAGAACAAGAACGCTAGCCGGCTTTAGACCCCACAGTGGGTATATGCCCAGGGATTAAAAAGGGAAATGCTATTTTAGTATTTACAAAATTATGCAATTCAATTGAATTTATTTAAGGATAAGACAGTGATACCGTATCTCTCCCTTAAAACAACATTGCCAGATAAGTTACATAGGTAGTTGTTTGTTATACAATTTATACATAATAAGGTTCATATTAGTGTTAAAAAGAAAAAGTTTTTTTAACATTCTGAGGAGAGAACTATTTCAAAGGTCCCTGTTTATTATAGAAACCATATAAAATTACTTATTTTTGCGTTTAGAAATAAGAGAAAAGCAAGCAAAATAACTAGTTCCATTTATTCAACATGTAGCTAAAACGAGACTTGGAACCAGTAGCCGAACCCAAAATGACATAAACGAAACGTCGGCCCCTTATTGCAACTTCTTTCCATGATTTTTAGTTCACCCCTGGTAGCCAACAATTTTGAAATAAATGACCAGATTTGTTTTTATTTGTGACTTTCAGAAGGTCAGTTGTAATAGGATGTTATATTTGCGTTCGATCTAGTAAACTGTCTGTATCGACAGTTCAATTGGTTTTGTCTAGTTACTAGCATTAAAACTTCCTTCTACATACAGCGGGTGGGAGCTTCCTGATGCTCTCGGGGTTAAGGGGCATCAGGAAGAAGACTTTTTGTTGTATTTTTTTGTTATCCTTTTATCCCTTTTCTGTCTCGTGTTGAATGTTGCCAGTGACGTGAACGATGGTTTCTTCCACCCATTGGACAATCAATCAGTCAATCAATCCATCTAAATACATGCTTGAAAACACATTATCCTTGGTATAGGGGCCTATAGTTCAGCTTCCGCACAGAAACGTTCCCCTCATACATTACTTGCTGTTATTATCGTTAAAGATTACCAGTACTGAATGCCTGAAAATGTTTTGCATGTTTTAGCCCATGATTTATAACATGTCAATGTTACCCTTACAATTGCTATATAGATATTACTCCGGATTGTTTTTATTTCTTCATTTCAGTCGCATTTTCTGCAGCCTCCACAATGCATCAATCCGGAGATGGTGTTATCAACTTTGATGTGATATTTGCGAATGTCGGAACAGGTTTTAAAGAAAATCTCAATGCATTTCAATGCCCTGTTGCCGGCATCTACGCCTTCCACTGCCATGCACTATCTGCGAAAAATAGTATAGTATGGATGGGACTTTTTCACAACAAGGACAGGATGATTGAACTTTACGCAAGTTCAAATTTTTATGAGATGGGGGGTAACACCGTTTATTTAAACTTGACAAAAGGAGATTCGGTACAAATGCAGTCTGTTAGTGAAGTGAATGATATATATAATACCGACACTGAAGTGTACACTACTTTTTCGGGATACAAGATTAAATAGTTTTTCATAGATGAACACCAATGCCAGTTTTGGCTTAGCAGTACGTCCATCTGTTCACAATAAAAAAATGTTTTCATCTTACTCTTGATTAGAAAGTTTACTGGGAAAAATAAGAAATTGACACACTAATGTCATTAATGGTCTCTTTACAATACAATAATAATTACATTTTAAAAACGACTATTTGTTGGTGTTATTTACATCTACGTCTTAATTATTCTTTTGCAGAAACTTTAAGTGGAAAGAAAACTAAAAATATTGATATCTACAAATTTAACTGCAATAAAAAAAAGTTTCCTAAGTGTTTTGAAATATGGCACTGTCGTTGTTACAGTTACATTGTTAGAAGAAACTGGTCAACCAGGAAAAAAACTGGTACAGTCGTGGCCGACCAGAAAAAAAGCTGGTCGGAATATCGATCAGCTTTTTCTGGTCCAACTGACTGCCGACCAGAAAAAAATCGTCGGTTTTGACCACAAAAAGCTGGTTAAAACCAAACAGTTTTTTTCTGGTCAAAAGCGACCAGCTTTTTTCTAGTCGGATCGACCACCTTTTTTCTGATCAAAAGTCAGTTCGACCAGGAATAAGCTGGTCAAAATTCCGACCACCTTTTTTTCTGATCGGTCACAAGTGTACCAGTTTTTTCCAGGGTTGGCTGCGACCATGTTTTTTCTGGTCGTTTTGACTAGGTTCTTCTATCAGCGTATCTTAGTCGCCAGTTATTTGTGACGTACAGCTTTTTCTGGTTATTTGGTAGGAACTGACCTATTTTTCGGTATAAGAACCGACATATTTTGGTTTTGGCACAAATTTGACCAAATAAACTCCAAGGAAATAAATGATGTGTGCAATTGAATGTATACCATCATTAACTAGCAAACTTAAGGTACTATATTTTAAACTAGTCATAACCAAGTAAATTTTTAGGAATAACAGTTAAATCAACTCAAAACGAGTTCGAATAGTGTTAACAAGTTTTATTTTAATTTAAAACAAAATGGTCATCACAAAATCAGATAACATTTGTAAGCAAACACTGTTTTCCATGTTTCAGTTTAAATCAGTTCTTTTATAATCATTTTTCCAGCAGTTCTCTCACTCCAGTGGATTTCTTTGGGGCTTTTGTACAGATACATGCTTCTTGTAGTTCATGTAATGGATATTATATGTTGAGTACATACAATGTAGTGCACTGCAATTACTATGCATAATGCTTTTGTCATAGCAGAACATGTGACCAGTGGGGTTTTGTCTGCATAAACTGTGAAATGTTGGCTGTGAAATGACACCAAAAACCATGATAAATGGCTGGTTCCTATCCGAAACAGCTTTCCTAAATCTGTGGCACAGTTTTCAATGACGTATCTGTGGGCATATGTGGCCTTCTTTGCTGTTGTTGGCAATAGGTACAGACATCAACTGTATCATCTGTGTAGATCTGGAACAGAAATGAAACAAACGGATCAAAACAATATTAGATGAATTTGATCATGAATTAAATAAATTCTACAGTACCGTAATTTAATATATATTTGCAATTCAAGGCCTGATCTTGGCCATAAGTTTGGTCACCCATCATTTGCTATCCCATCAAAACTCCTTATGTCCAGGATGCTGGCAGGTCATTGGTTGCTGGAAAAACATTCCAAGCCATTTTAGACCACAAAAGTATGACTTTTTAGTGGGAAATATTTTTTTTAATAAAATTGGAAAATCAATTTAAAAAACCGGACATGTTTTGAACAAAAGACAAAAGGATGCCTAAAAATGTGTGACTCAAAACAGAAACCCATAATATCCAAAACAAATCAATAAGAAAGTTGTATACAAAATGAAAGTTAAATCTAACAAAATATTAATTAACTCTTCGCGTTTCATTCTTTTAAGATACTAAACCGAGCTTTCCTTAAGCTTTGTTATAAATTCCTAGAAATACTGGTACTGTGATTATTGTACAGTGCGAAAAACGCACTCTGCACTTAGCTGCTCTCTGCTAAGTTGGACATACAACATGGCTAAAAATATTGATATCAATAATTATTCTTACCTTTTTTGCAACTGGCGCATACTACGTGCGCACCGTACACCCGTGATACTAAAAAGGCTATTCCGCACAATTATGGCCAAAAATAGTCTGTAACTAATTGAACGGGGTTTTCTATATTTTGAAAACATGACCCTAAGAAAAAGCTTTTAGAAAATATCAACCTCGTGCATTATACATTTTACAAACTTTATTATTATTTTCGCACATTGTCGAGGTTGATATTTTCTGAAAGCGTTTTCTTAGGGCCATACTAAAAACATAGAAACGCCGGTTTAATTGGTTTAAGTCCATTTTTTTGTCTTAATTCTGCGGCATAGCCTGTTTTAGCGTTGGCAGTGACGTTATTCCAATACCCATACCCAGAATAAATGTGTATTCACTTGCAAACATCACAATCTGGAGCTGGGGCAGCCATATATAGAACCTTCTTCAAAATTTTGCTTAGAGGGTGATTGCTTGGGTATTTAAAGGCTATTTCTCTAGCCAGGTACATATACATTATAGGTAGAATAATACTGCCAGAACTGGTTTAAAACTATGGACATCCAACAGCATCTTGCAAATCTTATGAAGTTCTCTGACCATCTGCAATCAAATACAAATAATAGCATAATCATCATATCTATAAATAAAATTATTAACGTCACGCTGTATCACTGTATTTTAATAATGCAAATGTCAGTGTTCAGTTCCTTCTATTTATATGTATCTCGAATTATTTGGTTCTTTTAATATGTATCACACAAACAGGCATTGGCTAATGAATTGATTGATTGGTTGAGTTTTAACACTGTACTCAGGGGTATTAAGCTTGTCAATTCATATGTACCTCTGTATATGGACCTTTTGTCTGAAATAAAGTATTATTATTATTATTATTATTATTTCACCTATCATGGCGTGGCAGCACCATGGGCGGAGAAAACCACATTTCGCTTTACTCACAACATGATAGGCAAGACAGAAAAAAGAAAAAGAAGTAAATAACGACACAACAAAAAACTAATTTACTACGAGAGCACCAGGGCGTCAGGAAGCTCCTGTCCAACAACTTGCCATTGGCCAATGAAATAACTGGATTATTTCCATTATATTTTCTGTAATTGTACTTCCAGTAGAGAGTGGAAACCAACGATAGGAGGGGGTTGTAACTATCTTCTGATTGTTCATATAACACAACGGTGAAATACGTGGCTCATGGCTCAAACGGTCTTACTTTAAAGTGTAATGTGATACTTCACTAATAGCAGGTTACTTGACACTTATGAATTTGTTTATTGGGGGCGTAAACAACCCATGCTATAGTGAGATGGCATCAGGACGCCAAAGCTAATAACCAGAGATAGGGAATAATACTAGTAACAAGTAGGGCATGAACAATTAGGGAACCTGGGAAGCATAGGCCTATTAACTTTCCGATCCCTTTTGATTGGTTGATTTGGGTTTTACGCCGTACTCAGAGGTACAGTGCATCAAAATATTAACCTAGTTCATGGTAACTTCGCCCTGTGTTCAGAGAAAGATCACACTCTGTCTGGGCGACTTCACTGTGTGTTAAGTGTGTTTGTTTGTTTGGTGGGTGATTAACATCGTGCTCATGGGTATTTCACCCACATGTATATGACGACGGGTTATTTGATTGGTGTTTAACGTCGTACTCAAGGGTATTTCAACTATAAGACGATAGCTGTGTGTTCAGAATCTCATTCTTCTATGTATTCCAGTACATTTGAACATAAACTATTACATTAAATAATTTACACAGTACACCACAAATTACTTTTCTGCCTGATGAGAGTGACTACATTATGTTTACGGGGTAACTTCACCGTGAGTTCATATCATTTAATGATTAGGTTAATTTTTGGATGTACTGTATATATGACGGCGTACCAGCCCCATGGTTGGAGGAAACCACCGTTCATTCCACTGGCAACATGAAAGACGAGACATAAAAAGGAGAAGAAAAACAACGATAAAAAAGTGACACCACAAAAAATCAACTACCTGTTGCCCCTTCGTTCTGAGAGCATCAGCAAACTCCAGCCTAACCACCCGCCCGATCAATTTTGACTGTTGGCGATTACTTTGCAAGTACAACTTTCTAGAATAAGATGCGCCAACATATTTAGTGGCATTTGGCGACTGTTATTTTCGAACACTGATTAAGTTTTTTTTTACTGATGTAGTTTGAAGCCATTAATGTCTGTGCTACAGACACCCACGTCAGCTGTATAAATGCTAAAATAGAATGATTTGTCAGCTAAACAAATGCAGTATCCATTACAAATAGTAAGACGTTTAAATAAGACATTAAAATAGAAGTAAAACTCTTGCTATTTTAGACTCTCACAAAGATTCCGTTTAATGTCGGCTTAAGGGAATCCGCTTGGGTTCGCGTAAATTTTCCCTTAAACATATTGTTTTTGTGCAAAATGACATTTTAAATGCACAGCTGGACATACAGTTAACACACCAAATCAGCAACTTAAACGTTGAATGTACATGTACAGCAGGATTCAGGAACAGATTTATGGAATCAGACAGTCACACAGGGACCCAGGACCTGATGATTTGCACTTTTATAAAAATCAATTTCAAACTGGATTCTAAGGATTCCTGAAAACAATAAGCTGGGAATCGCAAAATTTTGCGAAATTGTACCCCTGTCAGAGCATTAGGATCGTTAAAACAGTATGACTATAAAAAATATCCGCAGAAAACAGTTCTGGTGGGCACCGATGTGACCAGTCCTGGGAGATGTTTCATTAAACTTTGTAAACAAAATTATTTTTGTAAATGATGTCACCTTATGGAAGTTTAACCTGGGATTACGCGATAAATGTTGCATACAAAGTGTATGAGACTAAACCCAACAGAGCAATCCAATTCCACACACGCCTACTATAGAAACAATTTATTTTATAAACTTACCAAATGTATAAATAATTTGTATGTTTTTATGTAATACTTACCTTCCCTACTAGGCTGCCATTTCTTGAATTGCTAATCATTGTACAAACTATTCAAACACAAATTTCTACCGGCGGATACAATGCGTCCATACGCCAGGGTAACCATTGGTTACCTCCCCCCCCCTAGCTCCATTTGTGCGCTACCACAACAAAGACGTTCTTAAATTTGTCAAGGCGACCGCTGCAGTGAACCAGAGGGAAAGGAAGGGCGGGATAAATCCATGTAGCGAAGGTAATCATCAGATTAAAAACGTACAAATTATTTATAAATTTGATAAGTTTTCCTCTCTTACCTTCGCTACTAGGTTGCCTAGCATCCCACAGAAGCGAAATTACACGAGGGATAACCCTCACACAACTACCCTGATCCTAACTTATTCACTTAAAGATAGGAACTCAGACACACACCCCATGACACAAACCCCATGTCAACGCTAGAAGCCGTCACATCACCACTTATTTAAAGAGCAATAATAAGTAGCAACGCAAACAAATCGCAACACCACACACGGCAGACCTAGGTAATAAGTCGGCGGTAAACCCGAACTCACTTGCTTTAAAAGGCTCGTAACTAGTTAACCACAGATTGCCAACATTGCATGCAACCATGGACAAACTGTGTACAACCAACTCGTCAACTGCAGACTGGATAAGCTAAATATCAATTGCGACACAAAAAAGCTATTCTCTCTACACGAAACAAATTAAGATTAGCCCTATTTGTAACAAACCAACCTGCCCCTGACAATGGCAACATAGGCCCTGGCTTCTCCAAGCCAACCTAAACGCCTGATATTAACATAGGGTTCGTAAGCCTGCACAAAAACAATCGACTGAATCGACCGACTGACCTGACATCGCTTGCTTCTTAGGTTCAGACGACCTAATGTAGTCCATCAGACCGTAAAACCCGTCTCTGATAAACTAACCTTGTGGCAAGCTAAACAATTAGCGATTTCCACTAAACTGAAACATGTCGACAGGCATGACAGGGAAGCACACTCCAACCCTAACCTATCATCTAACCCTGTCGTATTCCAAAACAACTCGACGTTCCACTTAAGAACCTTGACAGTTAAAAGTCAACCATACGCGTGATAACCCTTCGATCTTATGCTTCAATCTGGAACTCACCACTTGACCAGTACGTCTGACAGAAGCAATCGAAACATGGCTTCGTGAAGCCAAATCAAAACGAGAAGTTCCGACTCATAACCAATGAACTGTGAGACTGCGCCATTCATTGATTGGATGAATGGGTTAAACGCTGTTCTCAGAACAACCTACCTATGACAGCATGCGTCGCTCAGTGACTGAACCCTAACAGCTACATCCACCGTCAGGTGAACACACAATACTGAACCAGATGAAATTAAACGCCTCACATAACATAACATTCACATCTAAATAGGGTTAGACACAGGAAAAGAACTAAATTATGTTCACTAACAGTCTCCAGTCTTAGACTTAACTCCGAAAATCTTCTCAGCCATACCCTAAGCAAGGATTTCCCCATGCCCAATATCAAATCTGATAACCAGGAACACAACAATTTCCACACCAGACATCGAAAAATCGGTGATCGCGGTAAATGATTTAAACAGATTTGAACTCAACTCAATTACCTGACAAATGTCATACATTACTGACGTAGGCCTAAATCGAAACCAACGTCGACTTCCAACACCGAGAATCGACGATACTTCCGACCCATAACTCAACTAGACAAAAGGCAGTGATACCAACTGTATCCCGTAAGTCAGAACGAACTGCCGATTACCAGACTCTTAAGCCCAGCCTTATCTGGAAGACGAACGAAGGTTACTTCCCGGTATCGCCCTAAACATCATTTACCGAAAGTCAACCTAACACCGACAAGTGGTCTATAAACAGGACAGCGATACACTAATACCCTGAACATCAGTTCGAATTCCCGTTGACTGGCTCAATGACCCGACAGCCACATACGACAATAACAGAAACCACATTCTGGTATAGTCCTGGATCTGCATATATCGGGAAATTAAAACCGCTGAACTTAGACATTACAAACGGAACCCACCATTTGGCGTACTTCGCCATCAGGAATAATCTTGCATTCTGGCTTACTGAAGCTAATTTGTCTAATGTCAAACCCAGACTCCCTACCAACGAACTGAAGGCCTGTGACTGAGGAAGAGACACCCGATGCAATAGCAACATGTGTCAATAGACACCCCGATGCAATAGCAACACGTGGCATTGCTGTCCATTTCCTAAAGCCACGCTCCAGAGGGCGATTGCAATTTATAAATTATATGAACTAAATGTGTTCGGCAGTTCTGCAGTTGCAAAGGCCGAGGATGTCATACTATTACAAATTCGCCCTAGCTATAGCTCTAAGGAAATCACGTCAACTCACAAAATAAACATAACCAGAAAAGGTTGACGCTCATTTTCCAAAATAAGAAAACATAGCTAGAAGGAACCAATCCAAATGAGAACACAGTAGCACAGCTTGTCTAGCATTCTCCTCTAGCGCTGAAGCCTGTCGACAGGAAAGCACAGCCACAGTCTGGTCCAATGGCTTACACTGACGCAACTCCAAACCCGCATAATCCAACTTCGTAGCCTTGCTAGCCCATTGTGAATCATGCATATTATAACCCGTGAACCTAGGTATTTCAAACGGGAAGTACCATTTGGAGACCGTCGCCAGATAGACAAATACTTATCCTGGCTTCCCGAATTTAAATTCGAATCCAATTTCCTAAATAGCAAATGCCAAATCCAGACTCTCCAGCAATGACCTGATCGCTTGCGACGGGAGGAGAGACACCCTCCGCTTCAATTGAGACGCCACGTCAGCCATTGTAGTCAATCTCCTAGAGACACACTCCGATGGAAGAATCTGGAAACAAATGAATTAAATGTTATAGAAGGTCTGATCCACTTCATAATCATTTTGTTCAGTATTAATAAACAGAACAATCTACATCCCAATCACGTGCACC
>JAVFBY010289646.1:0-10339 GCA_034781015.1 Tonicella lineata
CCTATCTCACTCCAAAGCACACAGTTTTATTATTTACTACATGTACTTCCCCATGCCACTTAAGGTGGAAATGTATAACTTTGCTGCCCAATTGGAGGTGGGAAAGCAAACAAGTTTCTGCCCCATTGGAGGTAAAAAAAACAAACAAATTGTTGCCCAATTGGTGGTAAACCAACTACTTGCAGCGGGCGTATCCTGCATCGGTTGATCTATGCCCTATTTTTTTGTTTTGCTTTCCGTTTATTTGTTAAGTGTTTGATATTAAATTATGAAATACTGAGTCATAACGGCGTGAATCAGTTATCATTTAGCAATTAAATTCCCCGCCCTCACGAATCAACGCATGGATATATATTGATGTCCCCAATCTTCGAGTTATTATGAGATAGTTTTGATCAGATCTGGGAAGTGAACAAAACTAATCCCCCAGTCACTCCATCCATTGTTATATCTCTTGGATCTATTTATACTGACAGATGCCATATCGTGTTAGGATGAGTCAGTGACTGTCTCGAAGAGTGGAATTTGCTCCGTGATTCAAGTCGCACTTGCGGGTGGTTGGCGGGAGCTTCCTGGTACCAGGGTGTTCTTCGAGCTAAAAGGGGCATCAAGAATCTGATTTGTTGTGGTGATGGCGGGGGGACTTGTTTAAGTAGCATTGGGAATTAAGTTGGGGTAGACTATTAACCTACACAAAACTTACTGTATAACTGAAATAAAAAATGTCTTATGTATGAAATAGGGGATGAGTAGGCCTAGGCTATTTCAAAACTGTTATTTCCAAGATAATTTTGGTAAAATGTTATATTTATTTTGGGATATGGCGATCATCCTATGCATGTGATGCCAAGGGCATTATAGGCCTATAGGCCTACCTATTAAGCAATGATTGAGAACGTTATGGTTAAAAATAAATAAATTAACAAATGTTCCCTTTTACAGTAATAACATCAGGAAAAACGGACGACTCTAAAACAGATACTTTATTTGTCAGTAATGATGCTAAAAAATGTTTGCCACTCTTGATTACACATTTTTAAAAGACGAGAGCTTCAATGAATGGTTCACAGCCTCGATCGGTTGTAGTCTGCATGTACAACACATACACATTTGACTGCACAATTTTAAAAGTCGAAAGCTTGATGCGCATTATCTGCGTTTCGTTTCATTTCGTGCAGTTTTTTATTGGCTGAATCGTCTGACTATTATGGGATATAAATCTAATCTTTGCTTGGCACATGTGTGTTAGAAATTACCTATGATTGCCCATTAAGTCGTCTGAGCGACCACCATTTCCCGCAAGAGGGCGCTTCGTCATCAACCCGCGATGGCATGAGCTCCAATGCCGTTGATGTGTGTGAATAACTCGTTTCATACTTCGGGTTAAAATACTTCTGTTAATACGCATACGCTCTTGTCGATAACACAATTTTAATAGACGAAAGCTTTAATGAATAGCTCAAAAGCCTACAGGTAGGCCTACTACACATACACCCAAGGGTTACAAAGGGTTAATTTGGTTACACAATTTTAAAAGTCGAAAGATTCAACGATTGGTTCAAAGACTTCCATTATAGCCATTCTGTATCTATACACAAACACCCTTGTTTAGACAATTTTTAAAGATTAGAGTTTCAATGATTGGTTCAAAAGCCTCGGTTATAGCCTTTCTTCATCTATACACATACACCATTGATTACACAATTTTAGAAGACGAAAGCTTGAGTGAATGGTTCAAAAGCCTCCGTTATAGCCTTTTTGTATCTATACACATGTATACACTATTGATTTCACACTTGTAAAAGACGAAAGCTTTGATTACACAATTTTGAAAGAAGAAAGTTTCAACGAATAGTTCAAAAGCCCCCATCATAGCCTTTCTGTGTCTACATGTTAAACCCATACACCCTTGGTTACACACTTTTAAAAGATGAAAGTTTCAATGATTGGTTCAAAAGCCTTCGTTATAGGATACCTGTATCTACATGTTCAACACATACACCCTTGATTACACAATTTTAAAAGATGAAAGCATCAATGATTGGTTCAAAGGCCTCGGTTATAGCCTTCCTGTATCTATAGACATACACCCATGATTACATAATTTTCAAAGGCCTCCGTTACGCCCTTGATTACACAATTTTAAAAGATAAAATTTTCAATGATTGGTCCAAAAGTCTCTGTTATAGACTTTCTGTACTTTGTGTACTACACATACACCCTTGATTACACAATTTCCAAAGATGAAAGTTTCAATGATTGGTTCAAAAGCCTCCGTTACAGGCTTTCTGTATCTATATGTACTACACATACGCCCTTGATTACACAATTTTAAAAGATTAAAGTTTCAATGAATGGTTCAAAAGCCTCGGTTATAGCCTTTTTGTATCTATACACAAACACCCTTGATTACACACTTTTAAAAGACGAAAGCTTTGATTACACAATTTTGAAAGAAGAAAGATTCAACGATTGGTTCAAAAGCCCCCATCATAGCCTTCCTGTATCTACATGTTCAAAACATACACCCTTGATCACACAATTTAAAAAGATGAAAGTGTCAATGATTGGTTCAAAAGCCTTCGTTATAGGTTACCTGTATCTACATGTCCTACACATACAACCTTTATTACACAATTTTTAAAGATGAAAGTTTCAATGGTTGGTTAAAAACCCTCCGTTAAAGGATTCCTGTATCTACATGCACTACTGTAACACGTGCACCCTTGGTTACACAAGTTTTAAAGAGGAATGTTTCAATGTTTGGGTTAAACGCCTTTGTTATAGGATACCTGTATCTACATGTCCCACACAACACCCTTGATTACACATTTTTTAAAGATCAAAGCTTCAATGATTAGTTCAAAAACCTTTGTTATAGGATACCTGTATCTACATGTCCTACACAAACACCCTTGATTACACAATTCTTAAAGATGAAAGTTTCAATGATTGGTTCAAAAGCTCGCTTACAGCATTTCTGTATCTACACACATATACCCTTGATTACACAGTTTTTAAAAAGGAAGTTGCAATGATTGGTTCAAAACCCCCCTTTAACGAACCTATTGAGATTGTGAAACATTTTAAATACCTAGGGGTACACTTTAGTTCAAACAGAAATTTCAGTTTCTGTATGAATCAAAATGTTATTTGTGCAACCAAAGCAATGCACAGTCTTTTGAAAAAACAAAGAAACTTAGATCTCCCAATTGATTGTGTTCTCGAAATATTTGACCAAACTGTCATGTCCATCCTACTATATGGTTGTGAAGTATTGGGAGTTTTTAACATTAAGCCAATTATATATGCAGAACTAAAATTCCTAAAACTTTTATTAAATGTAAGGAAATTGACTGCCAATTATATGGTATTCGGGGAGCTAGGGAGAACCCCAGTTGATATAACCATTAAACACGTGTGGTAAACTTCTGGGTAAAAATCTTAAACTCCAAATCCAGTAGATTGTGCAATGTATTTTATATGTTATCATCAAAAGATTGTATGAAGTATCTGTGTACTATGTCCTTAGCAACGGGGAATAAGCTATATTCTTAGCAACAGGAAATAAGCTATGCCCTTAGCAACGGGAGATAAGCTATGTCCTTAGCAACAGAGGATAAGATATGTCCTTAGCAACGGGTATAAGCTATGCTCTTAGCAATGGGGAATGAGCTATAACTTAAGCAACGGCGTATAAGCTATGCCCTTAGCAACGGGGGATAAGCTATGTCTTTAGCAACGGGGAATAAGCTATGTCCTTAGCAACGTGAAATAAGCTATGCCCTTAGCAACGTCGATAAGCTATGCCCTTAGCAACGGGGGGACAAGCTATGACCTTAGCAACGGTGAATAATCTATGCCCTTAGCAACAGGTGATAAGCTATGCCCTTAGCAACAGGGACAAATATATGACCTTATCAACGGGGAAAAGCTATGCCCATAGCAACGGGGAAAAGTTATGGTCTTATCAACGGGGAATAAGCTATGCCCTTTGCAACGGAAAATAAGCTATGTCCTTTGCAACGGGGATAAGCTATTCACTTATCAACGGGAACAATCTATGCCCTTAGCAACGGAAATAAGCTATGCCCTTAGCATCTGGGAATAAGTTATACCCTTAGCAACGGGGATAAGCTATTCCGTTAGCAGCGGGGTTAAAGGGGTTAAGCTTTGCCCTTAGCAACGGGGGATAAGCTACGCCCTTAGCAATGGGAGATAGGCTATGCCCATAGCAACGGGTACAACGGAAATAAAGTATGCACTTATCAACTGGGGATAATCTATGCCATTCGCAGCTGGAGACTAGCTATGCCCTTAGCAACGGGTATAAGCTATTCCCTTAGCAACGTAGGCAACGGGGATAAGATTTGTCCTTTGCAACGGGGATAAGCTATGCCTTTAGCAACGGGGGATAAGCTATGCCATTAGCAACGGGGGATAAGCTATGCCCTTAGAGACGGGGAACAAGCTATGCCCTTAGCAACGGGGGACAAGCTATGCCATTAGCAACGGGGGACAAGCTATGCCTTTAGCAACTGGGGACAAGCTATGCCCGTAGCAACGGGGGACAAGCTTTGCCCATAGCAACGGGGGACAAGCTATGCCCTTTGCAATCGGAGACAAGCTATGCCCTTAGCAACGGGGGACAATCCTTGCACTTAGCAACGGGAGACAAGCTATGCCTTTAGCAACGGGGGATAAGCTATACCCTTAGCAACGGGGGAAAAGCTATGTCTTTAGCAACGGGGATAAGCTATGCCCTTAGCAACGGGGATAAGCTATGCCCTCAGCAACGGGGACAAGCTATGCCCTTAGCAACGGGGGATAAGCTATGCCTTTAGCAACGGGGATAAGCTATGGCCTTAGCAACGGGAGACAAGGTATGCCCTCAGCAGCGCGGGACATAAGCTATGCCCTTAGCAGCGTGGCATAAGCTATGCCCTTAGCAGCGGGGCATAAGCTATGCCCTTAGCAACGGGGCATAAGTTACGCCCTTAGCAACGGGGCATAAGCTATGCCCTTAGCAACGGGGGATAAACTATGCACTTGGCAACGGGAAATAAGCTATGCCCTTAGCAACGGGGGATAAGCTATGCCATTAGCAACGGGGGACAAGCTATGCCGTTAGCAACTGGGAACAAGATATGCACTTAGCAAGAGGGGACAAGCTATCACCTTAGCAACGGGGGACAAGTTATGCCCTTAGCAACGGGGGACAAGCTATGCCTTTAGCAACTGGGGACAAGCTTTGCCCTTAGTAACGGCGGACAAGCTATGCCCATAGCAACGGGGGACAAGCTATGCCCTTTGCAACCGGGGACAAGCTATGCCTTTATCAACGGGGGACAATCTTTGCACTTAGCAACGGGAGACAAGGTATGCTCTTAGCAGCGCGGGATATAAGCTATGCCCTTAGCAGCGGGGCATAAGCTATGCCCTTAGCAGCAAGGCATAAGCTATGCCCTTAGCAACGGGGCATAAGTTACGCCGTTAGCAACGGGGCATAAGCTATGCCCTTAGCAACGGGGATAAACTATGCCCTTAGCAACAAGGAATAAGCTATGCCCTTAGCAACGGGGGATAATCTATGTCCTTAGCAACGGGGGATAAGCTATGCCCTTAGCAACGGGGGATAAGCTATGCCCTTAGCAACGGCGGATAAGCTATGCCCTTAGCAACGGGGTAAGGTATGCCCTTAGTAACGGGGGATTAGCTATGCACTTAGCAACGGGGGATAAACTATGCCCTTAGCAACGGGGGATAAGCTATGCCTTTAGCAAAGGGGATAAGCTATGCACTTAGCAACGGGGACAAGCTATGCCCTCAGCAACGGGGACATGCTATGCCCTTAGCAACGGGGATAAGCTATGCCCTAAGCAACGGGGACAATAAGGCCCTCAGCAACGGGGACAAGCTATGCCCTTAGCAACGGGGGACAAGCTATGCCCTTAGCAACGGGGGACAAGCTATGACCTAAGCAACGGGGGATAAGCTATGCCCTTAGTAACGGGGGATAAGCCATGCCCTCAGCAACGGGGAAAAGCTATGCCCTTAGTAACGGGGGATTAGCTATGCCCTTAGCAACGGGGGATAAGCTATGCCCTTAGCAACGGGGGATAAGCTATGCCTTTAGCAACGGGGACAAGCTATGCCCTTATCAACGGGGGATAAGCTATGCCCTTAGCAACGGGGCATAAGCTATGCCCTTAGCAACCGGGCATAAGCTATGCCCTTAGCAACGGGGCATAAGCTATGCCCTTAGCAACGGGGCATCAGCTATGCCCTTAGCAGCGGGGCATAAGCTATGCCCTTATCATCGGGGCATAAGCTATGCCCTTAGCAACGGGGGATAAGCTATGCCCTAAGCAACGGGGGTAAGCTATGCCCTTACTAACGGGGGATAAGCTATGCCCTTAGCAACGGGGACAAGCTATGCCCTTAGCAGCGGGGGATAAGCTATGCCCTTAACAACGGGGGATAAGCTATGCCTTTAGCAACGGGGATAAGCTATGCCCTTAGCAACGGGGACAAGCTATGCCCTTAGCAACGGGGGAGTTGCTATGCCCTTAGCAACGGGAGATAAGCTATGCCCTTAGCAACGGGGACAAGCTATGCCATTAGTAACGGGGGACAAGCTATGCCCTTAGCAACGGGAGATAAGCTATGTCCTTAGCAACGGGGACAAGCTATGCCATTAGTAACGGTGGACAAGCTATGCCCTTAGCAACGGGGGTAAGGTATGCCCTTAGCAACAAGGAATAAGCTATGCCCTTAGCAACGGTGGATAAGCTATGTCCTTAGCAACGGGGGATAAACTATGCCCTTAGCAACGGGGGATAAGCTATGCCCTTAGCAACGGGGGATAAGCTATGCCCTGAGCAACGGGGGTAAGTTATGCCCTTAGTAACGGGGGATTAGCTATGCACTTAGCAACGGGGGATAAGTTATGCCTTTAGCAGCTGGGGACAAGCTATGCCCTTAGCAACGAGGGACAAGCTATGCCTTTAGCAACGGGGGACAAGCTATGCCCTTAGCAACGGGGGAGTTGCTATGCCCTTAGCAACGGGGGATAAGCTATGCCCTTAGCAGCGGGGGATAAGCTATGCCCTCAGCAACGGGGACAAGCTATGCCCTTTGTAACGGGGGATTAGCTATGCCCTTAGCAACGGGGGATAAGCTATTCCCTTAGCAACGGGAGATAAGCTATGCCTTTAGCAACGGGGATAAGCTATGCCCATAGCAACGGGGACAAGCTATGCCCTCAGCAACGGGGACAAGCTATGCCCTTAGCAACGGGGGATAAGCTATGCCCTTAGCAACGGGGGATAAGCTATGCCTTTAGCAACGGTTATAAGCTATGCCCTTAGCAACGGTGGATAAGCTATGCCTTTAGCAACGGGGATAAGCTATGCCATTAGCAACGGGGACAAGCTATGCCCTAAGCAACGGGGACAAACTATGCCCTTAGCAACAGGGACAAGCTATGCCCTTAGCAACGGGGGACAAGCTATGCCCTTATCAACGGGAGACAAGCTATGCCTTTAGCAACTGGGGACAAGCTATGCCCGTAGCAACGGGGGACAAGCTATGCCGATAGCAACGGGGGACAAGCTATGCCCTTTGCAACCGGGGACAAGCTATGCCCTTAGCAACGGGGGACAATCTTTGCACTTAGCAACGGGAGACAAGCTATGCCCTTAGCAACGGGGGATAAGCTATGCCCTTAGCAACATGGGATAAGCTATGCCTTTAGCAACGGGGATAAGCTATGACATTAGCAGCGGGGACAAGCTATGCCCCCAGCAACGGGGATAAGCTATGCCCTTAGCAACGGGGGATAAGCTATGCCCTTAGCGACGGGAGATAAGCTATGCCCTTAGAGACGGGGAACAAGCTATGCCCTTAGCAACGGGGAACAAGATATGCCATTAGCAACGGGGGACAAGCTATGCCCTTAGCAACGGGGAACAAGATATGCCCTTAGCAACACGGGACAAGCTATGCCCTTAGCAACGGGGGACAAGCTACGCCCTTAGCAACGGGGGACAAACTATGCCTTTAGCAACTGGGGACAAGCTATGCCCGTAGCAACGGGGGACAAGCTAGCCATAGCAACGGAGGACCAGCTATGCCCTTTGCAACCGGGGACAAGCAATGCCCTTAGCAACGGGGGACAATCTTTGCACTTAGCAACGGGAGACAAGCTATGCCCTTAGCAACGGGAACAAGCTATGCCCTTAGCAACGGGGGACAAGGTATGCCGTTAGGAACGGGAGACAAGGTATGCCCTTAGCAGCGCGGGACATAAGCTATGCCCTTTACAGCGGGGCATAAGCTATGCCCTTAGCAGCGGGGCATAAGCTATGCCCTTAGCAACGGGGCATAAGCTACACCCTTAGCAACGGGGCATAAGCTATGCCCTTAGCAACGGGGGATAAACTATGCCCTTAGCAACGGGGGATAAGCTATGTCCTTAGCAACGGGGGATAAGCTATGCCCTTTGCAACGGGGGATAAGCTATGGCCTTATCAACGGGGGATAAGCTATGCCCTTAGCAACGGGGGCAAGCTTTGCCCTTATTAACGGGGGATTAGCTATGCACTTAGCAACCGGGGATAAGCTATGCCCTTAGCAACGGGGGATAAGCTATGCCTTTAGCAACGGGGATAAGCTATGCCCTTATCAACGGGGACAAGCTATGCCCTCAGCAACGGGGACAAGCTATGCCCTTAGCAGCGGGGATAAGCTATGCCATTAGAACGGGGGATAAGCTATGCCTTTAGCAACGGGGATAAGCTATGCCCTTAGCAGCGGGGGATAATCTATGCCTTTAGCAACGGGGATAAGCTATGCCCTTAGCAAGGGGGACAAGCTATGCCCTAAGCAACGGGGACAATGAGGCCCTCAGCAACGGGGGACAAGCTATGCCCTTAGCAACGGGGGATAAGCTAGGCCCTTAGCAACGGGGGATAAGCTATGCCCTCAGCAACGGGGACAAGCTATGCCCTTAGTAACGGGGGATTAGCTATGCCCTTAGCAACGGGGGATAATCTTGTCCCTTAGCAACGGTAGATAAGCTATGCTTTTAGCAACGGGGATAAGCTATGCCCTTAGCAACGGGGGCAATCTATGCCCTCAGCAGCGGGGACAAGCTATGCCCTTAGCAACGCGTGATAAGCTATGCCCATAGCAACGGGGAATAAGCTATGCCCTTAGCAACGGGGGATAAGCTATGCCCTTATCAACGGGGGATAAGCTATGCTCTTAGCAACGGGGGAAAAGCTATGCCCTTAGCAACGGGAGATAAGCTATGCCCTTAGCAACGGGGACAAGCTATGTCCTTAGCAACGGGGACAAGCTATGCCCTTAGCAACGGGGCATTAGCTATGCCCTTAGCAACGGGGCATAAGCTATGCCCTTATCAACGGGGATAAGCTATGCCCTTAGCAACGGGGATTAAATATGCCCTTATCAACGGGGGATAAGCTATGCCCTTAGCAACGGGGGATAAGCTATGCCCTTAGCAACGGGGTAAGCTATGCCCTTAGTAACGGGGGATAAGCTATGCCCTTAGCAACGGGGATAAGCTATGAACTTAGCAACGGGGTATAAGAAATGCCCTTTACAACGGGGGATAAGCTATGCCTTAGCAACGGAGGATAAGCTATGCTCATAGCAACCGGGTATTAGCTATGCCTTTAGCAACGGGGGAAAAGCTATGGCCTTAGCAACGGGGGATAAGTTATGCCATTAGCAACGGGGGATAAGCTATGCCCTTAACAACGGGCGATAAGCTAGGCCCTTAGCAACTGGGGACAAGCTATGCCTTAGAGACGGGAAACAAGCTATGCCCTTAGCAACAGGGGACAAGCTATGCCATTAGCAACGGGGGACAAACTTTGCACTTAGCAACGGGAGACAAGCTATGCCCTTAGCAACGGGTGACAAGCTATGCCCTTAGCAACGGGGGACAAGGTATGCCCTTAGCAACGGGAGACAAGGTATGCCCTTAGCAGCGCGGGACATAAGCTATGCCCTTAGCAGCGGGGCATAAGCTATGCCCTTAGAAGCGGGGCATAAGCTATGCCCTTAGCAACGCGGCATAAGCTACGCCCTTAGCAACGGGGCATAAGCTATGCCCTTAGCAACGGGGGATAAACTAAGCCCTTAGCAACGGGCATAAGCTACGCCCTTAACAACGGGGCATAAGCTATGCCCTTAGCAACAGGGGATAAACTATGCCCTTGGCAACGGGGAATAAGCTATGCCCTTAGCAACGGGTGACAAGCTATGCCCTTAGCAACGGGGGACAAGGTATGCCCTTAGCAACGGGAGA